>JAYDZE010160894.1:0-22100 GCA_034509125.1 Monilaria moniliformis | reverse complement strand
TATTTCATTTGATATATCGAGAAATCGATATAATTCTATTCGATGAAGTCATTGTATTCTCGAGACGAATACCAAAGATTGTTACCCCCTTTCTAACCCCGCTTCTTAATCCCCACCCCAGTCACGATAACCGAGCTTTATTATCCTTAATGAAGTTGGGCCGTGACAAATAATAATAATAATAATAATAGTTAAAATTCATATTTTGTAAACAATGGTACAATTAGAGCTGCATGCAAATTTAAAATTATCATTTAAATAGTAAAATCAAGTAATATGTGAATATAAAAAACATGCAAAAAAAAGTAATATATTAAAGTAGAAAAAAAGAATGAGGTTGTCATCTGATACTGCTATGTTCATCTGATACTGCTATGTTCATCTACTAAGGATATCTTTATATCAACCTAAAAAAACCAGCCATAGCTCAATTTTCAGCTGTCACGTCAGCATTTCACTTTTCAGCCACAATACCATTATCTCAGCCCCAAACAATTCAGCCTCAAATCAGCAACAACTCTATTTTTAACATTTTATCATTTTTTTACTTTTCAGTTTTATATATTTATTTTAATTAAGTTATTTGTAAAATGAAGACAATAAATTCGAAAAGTACTTAATTAAAATTTCAAATTACATTATTTAAAAATTGAAAATGACATAATTGAATTTCCTAAATATTACACAGATAAAAACTAAAAGTACTTCATGCTTCAAATCAGTTGGAACGTTCCCAAATTTCTTCAATGAGATCTTGTTGGAGTCGGCCGTAAGTTCGCTCTTCGCGAACGGAAGCACGTCGACTCGGATAATCTCGAAATTCAAGCGGTGCACCTTGAGATGGATTCTCGGTGGCCACTCTCAGGCTAGATCCGGCTTCGTCGTCACCCCAATTAGTCGCGTCTTCCCCTTCATCCTCGATTATCATGTTATGCATGATAATACATGCATAAATGATGTCGGCGATACATGATTATTGCCACATATGCGCCAGACCTTTCACAATGGCCCAACGTGCTTGGAGTACACCGAAAACTCGTTCAACATCCTTTTGTGCCGCTTCCTGCCTTTGAGCAAACAATGCTCTCTTCAGGTCTATGGGACACGTAATCGTTTTCACGAACACCGGCCACTTTAGATATATGTCATCGGCCAAGTAGTATCCCATATTGTATCTTCGCCTATTGGTTGTGAATTCGACAACCGGTGCCCGACCAGCGGATACGTCGTCGAAGATTGGTGACTAGTTCAGAACATTGATGTCGTTGTTTGAGCTGGCCATGCCAAATCCAAAACGTTGGTCAGCAACTGCTTCTAGTATTATCGTTGGATGAGTGCCCTTATACCCACTGGTGAAGCCGCCTCTCCATGCGGACGGGCAATTCTTCCACTCACAGTGCAAATAGTCGATGTTACCGAGCATATCGGGAAAGTCGTGATGCCTCTCGTGCATATTCATCAATTCTTGGGGGTCCTGCACCGTGAGCCTTCTCAGATACGTATCGCGGAAGGCCTCGATGACACTGCGACAAAATGCTTCGAGGCAATCTCGGCCCGTTGCTTCTGAGACATGGAGGTACTCATTGAACATGTCTGATGAGGTACTGTATGCCAACTGGCGAATCGCCGACGTGCACGTTAGCAGCGTCGAGAGTCCGTCGCGGCCTGTACCGTCGGGGCGCTGCTAGAAATACTCGTCACGTCCTGCCAACTTGTTTGCAATGCGCATAAACAAGGATTTGCTCATGCGAAACCGTCGGCAGAACACAGTTGCACCCCACCGTGGCTCGTCGGAGAAATAATCTGCAACGAGGCGTTGATTCGCAATTTCGCGCTCCCGGTGTATGTACGTCCTCGGAGCTAAAGGACGCACAGCTCGAGCCTACTCATCTCTCCTCCTATGATGCGACTTCAACGTCAATTTAATCATCTTATTCATTTCATCTGAATCATAACTCGATGAGTCATAATTTGGATCCATTAAAATGAGAGAAGAAAGAGGAAGAAAGGTGAGGAAAAGAGAGAAAGAAAGAGGAAGAAATGTGAGGAAAGTGAGAAGAAGATATATGATTTTATAGAAGGAATAATCAATCCCGTGACCTCCAGCTACACCACACAATACACTTGTAACACACTGCAGCACACAATAAAAAAACTGAGTTGCGGCTGAAATTCGGCGAATAGGGACTGCAGCGCCGCCGCGACCCCGCATTCTCCGCTGAAATCGCGACTGCGGCGAGATCAAGCCCCCCACCATCAACCCCCCATTTTCCACCGCAAATGCGGCAGCGACAACGCTGCCCTAACACATTGTTGTTCATCGTTTTCAGAGTCCGCTCATATAAATTGTTTGAGAATTTAAGTAATTCGTTACAAATCTTTATCTTTGTCTTTTATTACCATCGTATCATCCATGGTTCTATATTTGAGTATATCGCAATACAATGTTCTCACATTAAAAAATTGATTAAAGTGTTATACTAATCAACATCGAATTACACCTTATTCGTCAATCATGTGTTATTTTCACGTGATGAAATACTCACAATCGTTGTATCTACAAAGTGTAAAAAACACAGTGAAAAGTATGCAAAATACAATGTTATCACATATTAAATCAATAAATCTATATATTACATGTTGATCTCTATCATTTTTACAATAGTTATATTATTCATTATCGAATAAAATATTATTCATTAAAAAAAGAATCTTGTTCGTTAACATGTTGTTATTGTTCATTTCATGAGTATTTACTTAATTATTTATCTTTTTCTTTACTTTGGTATAATGTATTTATTGAATTAACAATTCTATAACATTACCAAGATTATTAGAGTGGAGTAATTTTGTTAACAATTAAATTAATTTTGCGTTACCACAATTGGTCTAGTTAACATATTTTTACATTTATATTTCATTCACGTAATGCGATATTATTCAACATCAAATGTGTCTTGTTTGTCAATAATATGTTACTATTTATTCAATTTAACAACAAACTAATTTCAGAATATGCCATTTTTGAAGTAACACACTTTTACAGTACAAGATTATCTAATAAAATATTAATAAAGTGTTATATATTACATGTCAATATTAGCTATTATAATATTTATATTATTAATCATTAATTAAACCTTGATAGTCAATAATATAACTCTTGTTCGTCAATATATTACAATTGCTCACGTATTGTCTATTATAAATTAGACGATATGCAAATAGTATTACAAAGGAAAAATCTGTATATATTATGTAGCATTGTCAATATATCATAATTGTTCATGTATTCTCTATATAATAAAATTTTCGATGAACAGGTTTATCTTATTATTTTTCAATTCCGTTTCCGATTTTCACCATTTAGTTTGTGTGGGAAAAAATTCAAAAAATATGAGGATGTCGAATTCGCTATACATTAAAAGTTAAATTTTAGCTAAATCATTTCAAGAAGTAGTTAGACTCAGTTCGCAATTAACCCTTTAAAACAAAAATCATATTAACATTAAAATTAATAATTCTGATATTCATCCAACAAAAGGAATGTAATTAATAATGATGAACAGGTACAAAAACATGGGGATGATTTAAAAATATATTTATAACAACAATTGTTTATTGGTTGATTAAAGCATATACAAAAGTGCGTTCAAGAGCAGCTGCAAGAAGCCATGCCCACCTCAAAGCAGTCGCCTACCAATTTCTCCTCCGATTTGGCAAACGTCGTTGATATTGCTGCGGAATAGGAGGGAAAACATCGTTACAGAAACCCAACTAAAACTCTTGAAATGATGAGAAAGTGAAAACTCTTGCATTTAATGTATAAAGTAACTGTTTTTGCAATTAAAATTAACTACACTTAAAATTATGAGAATGTGGGGATATTTGCATTTAACGTATAAACTAGCTGCATTTTCAGTTAAAATTAACTACACTGGTGAAAATAAAAATTTAACCCCCTTCAAAATTCGAACTTCGGTCAGCATTCATCTACTCCACTGAAGGTGATGCATCCACCATTGTTGTTCGTAATCTAAAGGCTGAAAATAATGCTCACATTCTCATGATAAAAAATGTTCTCATTTGAGCTCCTCTCTATATATATGTGTATATATATTACTGAAAATGATCAAATGGCAATGCTTTATTGAATTGTTGGTTTGGATTTGTTCATTTTTGTTTGTTGTCTTGCAGAATCCATCCGCTTCGAGACTTGAATAAATGTTGCTTCTTAGACAAAGCGGGCTAAGGTTTGGTGGTTTCACGAATTGTGGAGGCTGAAGATGCATGCACTAAACAAAAACACTAGTTATCATACATTTATGACTAGCAGCCATTTACATTCTCAATACACAAAAATAAAAGCACAAATTAACAAATAAAACCAAATTACCAAAACAGTTGCCTAAGTTTGTCCAGCATTCAAAACATTGGCCTCAAATTTACAAGGCATATAACCCAATATTCTGCACAAGAAACTCATAGTAGCACTCACCAAACCGGCCTCTCACCAGGCAAGTACGAAGGCGAGCCGCCATCGACTTTGTTTTTCTTTTTCTGGAAAACATATGTAAGACTAGGCATCAGTACCTTCTTTGATACAGATGTCTTTGCCTTCTCCAGCCTCCTCGTTTCCACTACTTTCTCTTTTACTTGAGCCCTTGGCTTTTGGATTTGGTAATTACTGGGAGATGATTCCAAAGAATCCTCTGTCTCTGCAAGAATTCGCGCCGCTGCTTCTTCAGCCTTCTTTTGCTCCCGTTCCCGCCATCTTCTGAGCTCTCCTTCAACTGCCTTCCTCGCTGCCTCAGCCATATCTGCTTTCTTCAGCGCCTCTTGACTTGCAGCTTTCATGGCATCTATCTCTTTCCGGGTCGCCTCCAATCTCTGCAGGGCCTCGTTCTCACTGGCCTGCACGGCTTCCACCTGAGCCATGGCAGCTGCAACTTTCATGTCCGACAGTTTTTCAGATTCCTCAACCTTCCGGCTCAGTGACTCAAACTCGTCTCTTGACAAGGTGATCTGGGCACCAGGCTCGGACGTGGAGGCACGCGCAGCATCTGTTTTCTCAGAAAGCATCTTAATTTGATCACGGGCTTTGACCTCAGCTGCCTTTGCTTCCTTAGCTTCATTCATCGCGATTTCTAGCTTATTTTCTGCTTCTTCCAGTTCAATTCTTGCGGCATCTGCTTCTTTGTTGAGCTCTTCAGCCTTGTGTTTCATCTCTTGAGCTTCGATCTTAGCAGTCTCATTCTCTGAAGCTAGCTGATGAATCGAAGCAATCAGTTCATCAGATGCACCCCTGATTTTGGCTTCTTCAGCAAGTGCTTCTTCAAGCTCAGACTTGGCTTTCCGGAGCTTGACATGTAGATTACCTGCCAATGATTCTGTTTCTGCTTCCTGCTCCTTCAATTCAGCATGCACCTTTTTAATGTTTACCAGTTCAACCTTAAGACTCTCAACTAAGCTTCTTAGCGAACTCCCCTCTTCTGCTACTTTATTTAGTGATTCTTTGGCACCAATCAACTCTACAGTAACAGCCTTGACAGAAACAAGATCAGACAGCCTTGTAGTCTCCATCTCCTTTCGTAGAGATTCGATTTCAGACAAGGTTCCATTCAACTCGGTCTCCAGATTTCTTGTGACCTCGGGATCTACATCTTTTTTCAAAGCAAGCAGTTTCTTCACTGAATCTTCAATTCTATCTTTATATGATTGCTTCTGTTTCTCCTTGTCGGCACAGATCTTTGTTTCCTCTTCCTTTGCTTGCATGCTTGCCAACTTTACTTGCTGAATCGACTCATGCATACTAGCAATTTCCGAAGACAGCTCACCAACTCTCTCTATGTTTGCTTTGGCAGCAGTATCAGCTTCAGCAGCTTGCTTTGCTGCTCTGTCTTTTTCTTCTAAAGATGCATCATATTCCTGACGAATTTTCCTTAATTCCTGTTTTGCTGCATTAAGTTCAGCCACAGCTTTCAAATAATGCGCTTTGTCGGTTTCAACATCACTGTTTGAATATCCATTTACTCCTTCCGAAATATTGTTGTTGGCTTCTGCAAGTTGGTTTGCCTGACGCTTAGCCACTTCTGTAGATTTAATTGCTGAATCTTTTGATTCATTAATAACTTTTAGCTTCTGGCTCAAATCCTCAACAGTCTGTTTAGCTTTTTCAAGCTCTAAAAGAGCATCAACTTTAGTAGTCTCGGCATTTTTCAATTGTTCCTTCAACTTATTTAACTCCTTTTGGGCCAGGTGAAGCTGCGTCTCTTTTGCCAGAACACGCTACAAAGAAGAAACACCAGCAGAGGAAGAGGCAGCATCAGTAGTATGCCACATAAAATGGTGAGTGCACACGTTAATAGCTCTGCTAATAAGATAACCTAATCTCCCAACTAACTATATTATCATGACTTCAAGGAAGTTGCTTTTCGCATACTCACGCATCCAGAAACATGAACCACCACATTGCAGCTTAGATTTAGAGGGACACTATATTAATTGGAACTGGAAAAAAATCAATGTAATTATTTCTGACCAATTGAAATGGTCCCTGTGACCATATGACCTCATGTTGCATATATAACAAAGAGATTTCTTATGTCCTTTGGTATATAATTAATAAGAATGAACACTATTATTACTTCAGATACTGATAAGAATGCCAAATCAAGAAACCATTTAATAACAATTAAAATCACGTTTATCTTGAACTAAACTAATAGCGAAACCAAGTACTCAGCTGTAATGACATTATCCTCATCATTCTTCAAATTTCAAGTTGAAGAATCACCAACACAAAGAAATGATTAAGAGCAAAATAGAAAAGATCAGAAATTAGGATTAACATACTTCTGCAGATTGTGCTTTTGGCTTCCTAATGGCAGGCCTTTCGCCTGAAAAAGCACCTTCACCAAATAAGTTGACAGCATCTTTGACGGATTGAAACGGTGCACTTGTGTCTATTTCTCCCACCTCAGCTTTATTTGATCCTTTGCTTTTCTGATAATCTTTCGCCACCATAATGCCTCAATATTATTTAGCTCTTAACTGCAAAAGAAAGAAAATATTGAGAAACAAAATGACAATTAAAGGCCATAATGTAGAAAGAGAATATAGTTTCCCAACTAAAAGAGTATGTCAAGAGAAGGTTGCTTCCAGCAAAATACATCAGTGCTTACTGCCAGATTCTTAACATGCATCAGTCTTATTGCGAATCAAGAAATAGACCCTACATGAGTGAAGGATCATAGCAGGGTTTCACTAATCCTATTTTAACCAGTACAAAAGATAAATATTACATAAGCTACATGTAAGAGATTCACTACAAGATGAAAAAAAGAACTTAGATACCAAAAATATCATCTAAAAGTAGAATAAGCACCAAGTTCTGAATTCACTTGTTTTCTAGACAGAAACCATGGGTCCAAATCAGTAATATAGAGACTGTAACCATGAGATTTCATACAAAAGGCTCTAAGGTTTTATAATGGACATTTTTTTTTCTGAAAGAGACCCAATACGGCACATGCTACTGCTTTGATTAATTTCTGCATCAGCTCCAAAGCTAGACCACCATCTATTCCTTGAGTATATTTTGATTGCTAATCATGGGGCTGATATCCCATCAAGAATTATATAATCGTGAATCATCAAGATGGAACCAGTATAAGAAGCAATTCTATGAGAGAGATGTTCTTTTTACAGAAAGGCTCTAGGTAGAGAGAGAGAGAGAGAGAGAGAGAGAGAGAGAGAGGTTAGGAGAATGCATATACTACTTCATCATCATAAGGTGTATTCTTGACACTATCAGGAGAGTTTCAGCTAAAACAAAATGAATAAATCCTTGTGAGAGAAAAATATCATACTTTACATACAATATGTTTAACTGGAGATGACATGCAATATGTTTTACGAGAGTTCATCAATAACAGAGATTATAATTATGTACCAAACTGTCAGATCGACACCTGCCATCACAGACAATATGACATCGTATAGCACATTATAATGAGACATTAACATAGCACAACAATTGTGTACAGAAAGAATCGCATTAAATCCATAAAATACAAAATCAACAGCATTAAAACATATAAGTAGGCAAGCTGTTCCAGATCTTAACTAGAATTACTTGGAACTCCAGATGTGCAAGACAACCGACCCCTCCAAGACTTGATTCAATTTTACGATCGCAATTTTAACAAGTTATTTTATAATACAAGACGAGTTCTGTCCAACAGGCAAATTCGACAGATTGACGTCTACACATTTTCATATCTATATAAAAAATAAAAAAAATAAAAAAAGATAAATCCAGATGAAAATCATCACATACTACGACCTAATACTTAAGGACTTTTTCGGATTATAACTGCAGGAGTGATTTTATTCAAGAAACTAACTTTTGCCATCAAGGAGGGGTTAAGTCTATGAAAATCTAGACAATGGAAAACTTTCAAGAACGTCAAAATCAAAGGAGCAAAAGTACCACTTCAATATTACCTGAAATTTTTTGTTCTGTAAACCACTTCAATCTTTAATTTTTCAGAGACTTGCTTTAACCTGAAATCTCAAAGTCAAAAATCACCCGTTTTACACTCTAAAATACTATACATGATAAGCTAAAAGGCAGAGCACAATAAACAGGAAATAGTGCAAAAAAGGGGTAAAAAGTACAAAAGGCCAATAATAACTCACCAAAAACCCTAATCATATGAGAGAGGGAACAAGCTGACAAAAATCTCCAGAAATCATCAAAGCACTCAAATCCCAAAAAGGGCAGTGGAAAATCTTGATGAAACTCAACAGTAACTAACCAGGCTCCGAAAAAGTCAAAACACTATTTTCAGAATCTGCAAACCCGAAACAAAGCACCACGAAGAAACCCAAGAATCTGCAACGCAAGAAAATCACCTCACCGAATTTTTCGGTGCTAAAGAAAACCAAAATTTTCTTTTCCCTTGAAAGCTAAAAGTTGCTGTTTATAGGGGTGGATAAAACAAGGAAGCTAGGAACTTTAGAGAATGAATTTTTCACCGCTGTGAGGGAGAGATTTTGAAAATTCTTGGGTTGTTTTTTGTGGGGGGTTTTGAAAATGAGTGGGTGCGCAAATGAGAGGAGTACCAGGTCAGCAAAGAGCACCGACCAAACGCTGACTAGCGGAAATAAAGTGAATAATTGATGGAGATGCTTGTTACTGCTCTTTTTTATTATTATTTGATGCTCTTTTCCTTTTTAATTCTTTTACGATAGGGGTTTCAGTGATTCATACTATGTGTATATAGTATGCTACTAGTTCAATGATTTGACCAAAAATATATCATGGATAATGGAATGGGAGGATATTCACATTCTACATGTTAGAATTTAAAATCCAGCCTGAAATTTGCAGTTCAATTCAAATAATCCGATACAAGAGGATTAGAATTGTAAAATCGCAATTCGAAAACAAAATTGAGCTATTCAGACTGGCCCAGTCGAGTTGTGGGCCAGCTCATCGGTTTGCATTTATATCTAAAAAAAAATCTTATGATTTAGAATTTTATGCTCTTAAATTCTTTAGTCTTTAGAGTTTAAATTCACACTCACGTTGAAGCTCCACCCCCGCGCCTCCATGGTTCCACTCCACCCCAACACTCCCTCGGCCCATTCTTCCGTCATCCGCCAACGCCAAAACCATTGGCGCCGAAATCGTAGTTCAATCATTGCCTCATTAGCACCGATTTGCTCTACAACCCAACACGCCTCAAATAATCTATTGTCTACCTATTTGCTCTACCTCTGTTTGGCTGCTCCAGTGATCGTATAGTCTGCATCCGCCGTCGCGACCGTCGTTGAAGTGCTCGCCCTTACTGTCACAAAAGACAGATTTGGTAATATGTAACTTCTTTATTTTATCCCTCTTTTCTTTTAGTTATAGTTTGCAAAAGCTTGCTGCTATCTCCACAAAAAATGGAAGACTCGCATTCCATAAGAAAATATGATAATGAAAATTGATGTTTGATACTATGGTTTACATGAAAATTTCGATTAAATTTCCTAGAGACCTGCATCCATAATTCATAAATAAATTATCTACTTTCACAAATATTATTGAGTTGAAATCAAAATTGATCACATACTAACAAAAGTGAGCTACAAAAAAGAAAAGAATATGTATGTATGTGTACCACTAATTTACTATTCCATCGTGATATCCAAAATATATAGATTCAGTTTTGATTTACTTTTGCTTTGCTTTGCTTTTGTAATGACATTTCGAGAGATTCAGTTTTGATTCAACTTTTGATTTGCTTTTATTTTTATTTTTTTCGATTTTTGTTCGAAACGTGATTTGCTTTGATTAATAATAATGAATATAGTTTTGTAATAAAGTTCCGACTGTTCTTCAATTTTAATTTGCTTTTTATTTGTGGTGAAGTTGGTCAAGATGGAAGACTCATCTCTAACGGTTATTGAGAAAAAGATGAAGATGTGAAGATTTTAGATGATTCCAAAATAAAGGAGTTAAAAAAATGTGTAATAACTTTATAAAGGAAAAATTCGATAAAGATGGAAAAACAATCATCAAGTGCAATCATTGTTATTTGTGGGTTTGTAAGTTGAAACCAAAGTTTGGAGATGTGAGTAATGTGTTTCTTGATCATGATAGTAAAAATTGAAGCTCAGTATAAGTAATATTGCTGAGATGTTTTGTTTGACTTTTAATGTTTGGATTGCTTGTACTAATTCAGATTACATTTATTAGACTATATATTATGTGGACGAAAGATGAAAATTAAATAGCAAAATACTTGTGTTTTGTTCAAAATCTATTTATAAATTACAAACTTATATTTATTATTATCTAATAATTAATTTCATATATAAGGTTGATGATTGATATAACTTATTTTTATAATTATAATTTTTGTAATATAATTATAACCTTTTATAAGTATTTAATAAATTATTCAATATTTTTAATCATCAATGATCATATATCGGGTAATTTATAAATATTTTTCATTAACTATAAATAAATATTTTTATAATTTAATATTAATTATATATATATAACAATATAAATATTCACTAGTATATACCGCGGTATTGGTATATCGACCTATATCGTGTATAATATCACGGTACAGTATACATTGTTATGATGCGGTATCAAAAAACTGATACCAATACCGTATCGAACCGATACAGCATCACACCGTACCAAAAATTATGATGCATTGTGAAATTTATATTTTTTGGTATTTTTTGATACGGTGACTATGGTATACCAATTTTTCAATATTTTTTCCACCCCTATGTGTGACGTGAGAGAGAGCAATAATGGTCAAAGAAGGGTAAAGTAAAGATTTGCATGTTAATTGATTAAAATGAATTTTGTCCCAATGGTTTACTAAATTTAGGGGCAACATCTTATGCTAGTCAAACCTAAATAAAAAAGTAAAAAAAAAAAAAAAAGTATCAATGAAGATAAAAATATGCAAAAACTAGTTTTTTTAGTGTTAAAAGGACTTGAATACCGTTACTAAATATAAATATTTTATTTTATTATTAGTTGAATTTTGGAATTAACTAACACCCCCTCCCAAAAAAAACCCAAAACAAAAAACAAGTAACAAAATCAATAGGGGTTCACACCATTAACTCTCTCTCTCTCTCTCTCTCTCTCTCGCTCGCTCTCTCTCGCTCTATCATCTTCTTTTCAATCTCTCTTCATCTTTACACGAATTTTCGGCGGCGGAAAGCAACAGCTGCCGGCAGTTGTGACATAGCGGCGACGTGCATTAAAAAAAATGTGGACCAAACGAGACGATTGAAAATTTTATTCATTCTTTCTTTTTTGATATTTTAATCAGCAAATATACCACATATCTTAAATTATATGTGAAATGTAGTGTTTTATTATATTTATTAAGTTAGAGTTTCAAATTTCGTTCTCCAGTACAAGAAAAATATTCGTTTTTACTCGAACAATTTAAGTGTTGCAAGAAAAATATTCATTCTTTACAACACAATATTCAATCATACACAGAAAATAATGTTCACATGTCTTTACAAGAATTTTGTAAAACTTTTTAATTCTTGCAGCGGTGTTTATCACTGTTACAAGAATTCACAATTTCGCGAAATTCTTATAAATAGTGTAAGGTTCGTGAAATTCTTGTAACCTAGGTTCGCGCCTAGGGTTCGCGGCTGTATGTGCTGGGTAGCAACGATAGTGGATGCGGTTTGAAAACGATGGTGGCGGGATGTTTGTGTTGGGCAACCGACAATGGCGCGGCGCGACGACGATTGGACAACAACAGCAGCGGTAATGTGTGGAACTAGGTGGTGAAAACTATTCAGGTTTAGGGTCAGCGGCGATGGGATTGAGCGTTCACATTGGACGGTGGCGGTTGGGCGGCGACGAAGATGCGGTAAAATTGGAGGAGACGGTGGAAGAAGCGACGGTGAAATTGGTGTAATTTTTTTGACTTGCTAAATTGGATTTATCACTCTAAAAATATAAATATAATTCAACAAGAAAATATTTTTTAACTTCAATTATATAATTTAAAAAAATACATATTTAATAAGGGAAAGAGTCAATTTTGTTAGTTTTTCATATTATTATATGGTATGAAATATTTTCCATTAATTCCTAAATTTTGATTAGTCAATATTAATTAGATAATACATATTATAATTTTGTAAGCTTTAAACTATTAGTAAATATTTTGAATTAATTTTTGATGTTATGGGTTACATGAGAAATAGATTAAATTTCCTAGAGACCTGTATTCATGTAGATGAAAGATAGAAACTGACTACCTGCACATTATATGGATGCAGGTTACATTTGGCTTATATTTGTTTGACTGCACATTATATAGATGAAAGATGGAAATTGAATAGCAAAATACTTGTGTTTTGTTCCATACCTCCTCCACATTTTGGACCTGAATTAGATCAAAAGATTTATGATTCTTGGTGGATTGAAAAATAGATAGAAATCTCTTTTCTTAACTTTGGGATAATGTTTATGTCAATAATCTTATGGTAAAACGCTTGAATACAAGATTTGATTTGCAAAACTCACTATTCTGTAATGATGAATATTTTTATATGAGATGTTGTGCACACATTTTGAATCTTATAGTTCAAGAAGGGTTGAAAGTTGCTAGTGATGCTTTGGATAAAATTAGAGGAAACATTTTCATTAAAAGGAACAGAAGTAAGGATGATCAAGTTTAAGGAATGTGCTCAAAAAAAAAATATTGTATTCATGTCTTCACTTTGTTAAATGTGCCTACATGTTGGAATTACACATATTTGATGCTTGATAGTGCAATTAAATATTGTCGTATTTTTTGCATGCTTGCGTTTAATGATTTGGCTTATAAGCAATGTCCAACAACAAAAAAAATAAGATAAAAGAGAAATAATATGTGAATTCTTGCATCCATTTTACACCATTACTATCTTGATATCCAGTATATCTTACCGTACTTTCAATTTGTATTTTGTGAAAGTTTGAAAGATTGCAGACTTATTGGAGCAAAATTCAAGTTAGTCAAGTTGAAGTGGTGAAGTTTATGTATTTTCTGATAAAATCTAACTTTGCGAAATATTTGGAAAAGTATAGTGAGATTCTTTCAATGAGAGCAATATTTGACCCCAGGAGTGAAATTGAAGCTTTTGGAATACTGTTACTAAAAAATTGATCATCTTTCAAGAAAGGATACAATCAATAAGTTGAAGATGAAGCTTTATATTCTATACGATGATTATCCAAAAAATGGTGTTGGTGTTTTTTGTTTTAAAGTTCCTCAATCTACTTCTAGTTCTGGTTCTCAAGTTAGAGAATCTGAGTTGGGAGAAGTGAAAAGACAGTAAACTGGAAGAGGATTGGCTTATGATATAAAGGAACTTGTTGCAAGTTATATTTATTTTTCAAATACTTGCATGTCTTTGTATTTCAAGTTATATTAATTTATTTATGGTTTAACTTATACATCAATATAATTGTTGTAGGATTATCAGAATTACAATGGTGGAACTTCATATGCAAAATCACATTTTCATATATATTTGGATGAAGCCTTGCTAGATGAATCAACTGAATTTGACATGCTTTGGCGTCGGAAAGATAATGTATCTCACTTTGTAGAGTATGCTAGGATGACATGTGATGTGCTTAGCATTCCTATAATATCAGAATCTTTCTATAGTATTGGAGTGTATGTTTTGAACAAATTACAAAAATAGGCTCAATCTTGAAAAAGTGTAATCTCTTATTTGAACGCATAATTGGTCGCACATATATTCCAATGATGAGTTTTCCTTTTTGGTTGAAATCCTAAATTATAAAAAAACTATATAATATTGTAATCTCATTTTTTTTATTGATGGTGAAGGCTATGAGTTCTAAGTCAGTGTTTCAGTTGAATCTCCAAAGATTATTGATTTAGTTTTCTTAGTGGCTTAAAGTTTTCTAGATGATTAAACAAATAAAAGGGGATTAAAAGAGGATCATATTGGCTAGGGCTGTGAATGAGCAGAGTCGAATAGTAGCCGGCTTAAGCAGCTCGTTTAAATACTCGGGCATTCAAGCTTGACTCGAGCTTTTGTCTTGTTATTCGAACTTGGCTCACCATCTAATTATCGAGCTCGAGCTCGAGCTCGACCAATGTGATACTCAATAATATCGCGTTTGAGCTTGAGCTCGAGCTTGACTCGTCTGATATTTATTTATTCGTGCTCATGAAATGCTTGAAAATATTAAAAAATGTGTTCTTGATCAACATGTTACTTGAGCTCGATTGAAGGCTCGATTGTTGAAATCTTGTGTACTGGCTCGATTAAATGCTCGCGAATATGTTCGATTAACAAGCTCGCTAACATGTTTGTGAACAAATGAATCCGAGCATGTTTGCAAGCCCAACGAATAAATTACCATCAAGCTTAAGCTCGGCTCGTTTACAATCGTATCGAGCTTCATACAAGCACTACTTTTAGTAAAAATTGTTATATACATACTAGCATGTGTGTAAAAATTGTTATTGTATGAGTGTTGATCAAAAACAATAATTATATACTAATAAAAAATATTTTGAAAAAAATGAATATGAGGACTTATAACATTGTAACATTCTTTAACTGCAAATGATATAATAATACATCATCGGCTAGTTATCTATGTAAATGATATATAAATAAATGTCTATAAAAATAAAAATGTTCATCAAAACAAAAAATTGAATTTTAATCAAAGGCGCATATAAAAATATAAAATAACTAAGGCTCGCTCTGAGCTTGCTGCTTGTTTTTCTCTTTTACTTATCATAGTTCCTTGAATCGTGATGTCCTAACTCACCACATTTTGCGCATTGTCTAGCAGATTTTTCCAAATCCCTAATGGCTTTTTCTTTCCTTTAAACCAGACGACTCCCAAATCCTTTTGTCTTTACAGCATTAGGAGGGTGCACGTATATAACATCCGGTTTTCGAAGACCATAAAAATTCTCTATCATTTTTCTCTTTTTAGTAATGGATATAACGAGGTTGTTGCCGAATATATGTGCACCCACATCATCAATAGCCAAATTTAGCATCACAATTTGATTAATGTTGCCCTCGATCCCCTGAACTAACCATAAAATGAAGATAACAGCTTGTTCAGCGCATTACGCTTTTCATCCTCGGAACGATGCTTTTCTATATCACCACCAACAATTACGAGCACTACCCTAACTAGAGAAAACTTCAACCACCTCCACCCACAGTACTTGTCGGGGATCAACTTAGCATCCTTGCTTTTCAAAACAAAGAAAATATGACTACACAATATACGTCGTCTTCCATACAACTTGCAACCACACATATAGGAATCATGCTCCACATCATATGTAACATTCCATGAATTTTTACTACCACCGATCACCTTTTAACTTTCAATGTTTATCTCTGCTGACATCTCGACAACACGATAGTTAAAACATGCCTCCACTATTTTTGAGTGGACATCCCTAAAATATTGTATGTGTAAATAGCGGCTGCATGTTTCTCAACTAGTATATCAATTGATAAAATAAGAACAATTGTTAAATCAGTATAGTTCAATTTAGCATGATTATTCCTCTGACAATCCAAAGCATGATTGAAATTCACGATAAACTCTAGAAGATTGGATCTGGGCTTTGTGTATCTTTTGAAAAGCTATTCTCGAACTCCGAAACTGATGTTGTCTTTATCAATGATCCCATCGGGAAGTCTTGAAAGAATGCTGGAACCCAATATTCTCTAAGTGCATACATTGTTTTGAACCAGTCTTCGTTTTCCAACTCATATCGTTCAATGATGTCGTTCCATGAATCTTCAAATTCATCAGGCTCAATCAATTCCGACCATACACATGATTTTAGTTCTTTTTTGAATTCTTCATTTGCATATAATTTCTTTGGCACTTTGTCAGAAAGCTTCACCATAATGTGCCACATGCACCAACAATGTCTTGTGCCTGGAAGCACGCGCTCAATAGCAACTTTCATCCCCAAATCTTGATCAGTAATAATCATATTGGGAGCCACACCATACATTCGACAAACATAACAAACAACCAAGAGAACGACTCAACATCCTCGTTCGATAACAACCCAACTGCGAATGTGACGGGCTTACCATGATTATGCTTTCCAGTAAAAAGGAAAAAAATCATGTAGTACCTACAACAATATCATTCAATTATGCATATCATTAAATAATTAGATTAAAATTATTTTACAAGTATAATGTAAATCATTAAATAATCTGTAATACATCAATACTATATAATGCAAACTTATTCACTATTCCGGATGAGTTATTATATCAATAATTAGAATAAAAAATCATAATATGAAATTGAGAGCGTGACTAAATATAATATAAAATAGCACAATAAATTTGTATTTCATGAAAGCTTCATATCTCGATACTCAAGTACAAATAATATCCACAAAACGCTTACCAGATTCACAAAAGTAAAATACATACCTATTAGTATAATACGTTGTGTCGAAAGCAACTACATCACCAAACTTGTGAAAGTTCCTTCTTGAAACAACATCACACCAAATAAACCGTATCAACTTATCATCTACATCTACCTCAAAATAAAAAATGAATCCCTCACATGATTCCTTCTTTCTACGCATTTCATCCAACAACATTTGTGCATCTGATTTTTCAACATATGCTTTCATATCACGAGGGTAATTCCTAACTTCCATTACCATACACCCAACCCTGTCATATCCACCCAAAAACTCATTCAAAAGTTTGAATGATAGTGTATGACAAATATCGAATTTAGCACAATCAACAATAAATTTTTGATGTACATAATCAAGCTTGCGATTTAATGTCATAAATCTCTTATGTTGATCCTCCACCATGGGGTAATTGTGTTCCTCGACCAGATGTTTAACAACATACTTGGAATATCAACCCTCTGACACATACTTGAATGATATCATAACATTACACTCACACCTCTTTGAATGACGTTTACGTTTGTTAGCAAAACCTTCTCGTGCATTCAATGCATCTAGTTCTCCAAATCTATTTTTACATTCCTTACTACATACTACATAACACCACGTTATCAAATCATTAGATTTTTTTGAACCATATTTTCGGGAATCCAACAGCACGAGCGTAATTATCATAAAAACTCAAAGCCGCTTCTAAAGTCTTGAAATTTTGGCCAAGGTAGGGCTTCAAATCTTCATTGCATGCGGGAATGTACGTTACTAAAAAAATAACCACACGTCATTATATTGCATTAATAATCATTACAGTTGAACGACAAATCATGGAAAAAACAATAAATACATCTTGTCTATTATGTTGCAAAACTTCAACATCAAATATATCCATTACTTCATTAATAATTAATACATATCATACTGTTAACCACGAAATGCAGGCAAAATGAATACAAAACTTCTCATCTAATAACATGTAAACAAAATAATATGTTTAATTCGAGATCAATAATATATCAACTAAAAAACACATTCTGGTTAAAATATCTTCTATTAGTTTGAATCATCGTAAGAAATCGAAGATTTATTGTGTAACCAAATTATTAATGGTTACACCGTTACTGGATATCATTTAATAGACGCGAAAATATGTCCTTGAATCTTCTGTTACCGCATTTCAACGTCAATAAAAAAATCATTGATCACATTAATAATTGTTACATTTAAATCAACTTTGAATGAATAATAAAAAAATAATACTACTGACATTCATACAAAATCATTATTTGTATATTTCGTTATCAATATATAACAACTGAAACATAATTATGCTGAATTGTCTTCCATAATGAATTGTATTATATCAAAATATAAAATTAAATTGCATTACATAGAAGCATTATATGATTAGTACGTAATCATTATGTATTTATTAAATAATTATTACATAATTGCCTTTATTAAATATTAAACATATCTCCATCAATAAAATTAAAAAACACAAGCTTCTTGGGATTGAAAATATATATATTTTGAAATCAACTTCATATCTTCATTACTACGAATCATCATATGAAATCGTTCATTACTACGAATCATCATATGAAATCGAATGAAATAAATAAAAACGAATAACAAACACATATAATGAAAAACATACATTGAGAATGAACTTCTTCCTCCATGCTGCAAAATTTTCAATTACGTAATTTGATCTAAAAAGATAGCGTGATAATAAAGATAAAAAAAACAAGAAAATAATTTTATATGTAAAAGGAAAGTAATTATATCTTCATCACGATATACCAATATCAAACTAAATAGATGATTCCTAAATATAAGGATAAATCTCCTACCAAATAGTAACTTACCATACACTTAACTTGTTGTCATTTTTCCTAATACCCTTCTCGGGTATTTTAATTAAAAAAAAGTAATCAACGTGTCCTGAATTTGAATTCATTTTTTAATTGGCTAATTAATTTTAATTATGTAATTCTTTTTATATTAATAATGTAATTTTTTAATTTTAATGAAATTGTTAATTATGTAATAATTATATATTTTTCAGAATTTTAATTATGTAATTTTTAAATTTTAATTTTATTATATTGGTGATTTAAATAAATATATAAAATTAAAAATTTATAAAAAATGATAAATTGAGGAAATAGATGTGTGACTGAAATTTTATGATTGAATTGTGTTTGCGGCTGGGTTTGAGATACTGACATAGAAGGTGAATAATAAAGGTTTGACTTTATGTTCGGCGTTGGATTATAAATGACCTTATATATATATATATATTAAACGAGCACACAATTATAGAAATAATAATGAGTTTTATATTTCTTTTTCAATAAAAAGATTTGTTTTTCAGAGAGATATTTCAATTGGAAAATGCAAAAATAAATAGCATTAATTCCACAATTAACCCGAATTAAAAACATAAATAGCAGTACAGGTGTCGGCTTCTTACTGGCGATAGTTGGCAAAACCATGTCATAGGCAATTACCCCGCTTCCGCACTATACATACATTATACATACAAGTATAGATTCAGTCATTCACCGTTGCCCAATCTATAATTCCCAGGAGTCTTTGCTCGAAAACCTCGCGTGGATTTACGATCAACCAATTTACAAGGTGCGTTTTCATCCTCCGAGAGTCAATTCGATCGCGTGGAATTTTGTAGTCCTTTATTTCTTATAAATTCGCGCGGACCATCAATTATGATCGCCGTTTGTGATGGAAATTGGGGCAAATAATTTATTTTTTTCAGTTTTTTTGAACAATATATGTCCCGAAAGTTTATCGCCACTAGAATTTTGTTGAGTTTGGCTGGAATGGACTGTCCTGGTTAATTTGGGAAAGGAGCGATTTTTGGATTGCTCTACGTTTTTTTTTTGGCTCTATTATCCGTAATAACTTTGGGTTTTTCGCGGATTGATTTTTGGGAGTCCTGAAATTTAGTTTGGATTTAGGGATTTTGGCACTAAACCACGTAGGCGCATTGTTTTTAGCTGGTTATGTTGCCGTAGATGTTGTGAATTTATCGTTATACATTTTTAAGTTAGAAGTTTCGGAATATAACATTTCATTAAGGAATTGCTGCTTTCTGTATTGTGCTTAACAAGTATTACATTGTCCAGTATTTTGAGTTAGGGGAGTAGAAAGCCAACTCGGTGGAGATGGATCAATTTGGATGTTATCATGCATAATATCTGGAGATAGTAACATTATTTATATTGAGAATAGTAACACCGCTTGTCTAGCTGATCTTGGTTCGAAATGGAACCTTGCACTACTGAATTTTTTCAGAGAGCTTTTTAAATTAGTCACCTTCGGACTTTTTTATGTTTGTATTTCCTTGGTCATTCTACTGATATCTATATCAAAATGTACTTCAGCTTATAATAAACCTCAGCTGTGCAGAAAGATGAAGGTGGCATTTATAAACAAACCTGTTGAGTCTTATAATTAAATCATAAAGTAGAACATTATTTTGTGATGCATTTAATTTCACATGATTTAGGTCTGAACTCACATTTCAATAGTTAGCTATAGTCCTCTTGTTTTGCAATGACAACTGACAAGAGTAACTGAATAAACTTGTTTTTCAATACCATGATCAAATACGAACCCTTATTTGCAAAAATTATAGGCTACAAGTTTTGACTTACAACATGTAAAAGGAAGGAAGAAAATTGAAATATGTAATTATGTATAGCCTGCAACTTTTTCATGCTCTTAAATATGTTTTGTTGATATTACAAGAATCTGCTCTCTCTATCTATTGATGTGTCCCTATGTGTGTGTGTGTGTGTGTGTGCTGTTAAATAAAGTTAACATGCCAATGATTTGTGCCCCATAAGGCTCTTATCTCCTTCCCTTGTCAAAACTGATAAAATTATGGAATTGGGATACAGATGAGGCTTCCAGTTGCAGCAGTGGCTCTTATGGTAATTTTTGGCAGTTTTGGTGGGGCTTTTGGTATTAGATTTGTGATAGATAGAGAAGAGTGCTTCTCTCACAAGGTGGAGTATGGGAATACCGTTCATTTCTCATTTGTGGTGATTAAATCCGAGGGGTCATGGCATTACAGTGAAGATGGTGTAGACCTTGTGGTAAATCTCTTGTTTAACCCTTGCTTCTATTAATCCATGGAAACTCTGGTATTAGAAACAAATTAACTGAAGTTTTCTCTTCCTCTTTAGTTGAAATGAACATTTATGATGAATTGACGAGAACCAAGTATGCTACTGATGGTATCCTTTATTTAATATGCTTCCATTTCTTTATTTTTTATGCCACTTGAAGGGTGTAACTTGAAGTTTGACTGGGAGGGGATGCTAATCAAGCTCTCACTTGAGTAAACTTTTGTACTTTCTTTTCAGAAAAAATTTTCAACTGTGAATTGATGCATGTAAAACATTTTTTCGGCAATGTTTTCTTCCTTTTCCAACCTAATTTTATTCTTTCCTAATAAAAACGAGGGATATGTCACACTCATAATGCATTTTCCTGCCAACATTCAACATTTTCCTATAGATCTTCTTAAAACTCATTTTTTACCTGTACGGGATTTGGATTTTTTCCAACGTCATCATATTATGTAAGAGTGGATTTACTTATGTAAGTGTTGCTTGAAACTGGGTGCTTCTAAATTTTCTCTTTTCTTATTACTTGATTATGTGCTTCACAAGATGAGATTGACCTGATGGATATTGCGAAATCATCAGGTTAAGGGACCAAATGACGAACAGGTCCATGACATTCGAGACAAGACAAGTGACAAGCACGAGTTTGTGGCTTATCATCAAGGAATTTACCGGTTCTGTTTCACTAATAAGTCCCCGTATCATGAAACTATAGACTTTGATGTGCATGCTGGTCATTTCTTGTACCATGATGAGCATGCTAAAGACGGTGATTATTTCTCTCTCTCTCTCTCTCTTGTTTTATTGGTATGGACTGTTTAAAATATTTAACTCAGGTGCATAAATTTGTTGACATGTGCAGAGCATTTCAAACCTCTTTTTGAGCATATTGGGAAGCTAGAGGAAGCTTTGTACAATATTCAGT
>JAYDZE010160783.1:0-22103 GCA_034509125.1 Monilaria moniliformis | reverse complement strand
TTATAGTAATAAATCGATCTACTTACTTACATTCATTTTTTACTTCGATTTCAAATTTGAATTAAATTAAAAAAAAATCGGAAAACCGCCAAATCGAACCGGAACCGCCGAAAACCGCCAAAAAACCGGCGGTTTGGAACTGGGACCGGAACCAGAACCGGCGGTTTCCGGTTCTAAACCGAAACCGACTAATCCCCTGGCAGTTCGGTTACGGTTTCGGATGCCTCGAAACCGGAACCGGCGGTTTCGGAACCGTGGGCATCCCTATTCGTGGTCAAATGATTGGAAATAATTATCATTTCTCATCAATGTCTATTACTTTCATTGGACCCTTATTCTATTTTCATAATGTTTTAATCCAAACTGACATCAGTGTCATCTTTGTGGTCAATTTGAATCCATATTAACATCTATGTTGATTTTTATATTCGAGTAATTAGGAAAGTACAAAGAGTAGAAAATAAAAAGATCTACTTCATCTATCCAAAATCTATTTGTCACATGTTGATTGACACGAGCTTTAATGAATCGATTAACTTAGTTGGCAGGATGTGTTGTGAGTGGAATAAGGAGCTAACTTTTGATTGGGTTTAAAAGGTTATTATAAATGAATGCGACAAATAGATTGTGGATTAATTGGGAAAAAAATTGTGGCAAATAAGTGGTGGACGGAGAGAGTAATCTTTATTTACAAAAAATTGAAAATAAGATTAAATTTTTTAAAGATATATTATTTTGCTATATATTTGCAATTTCCTCATAGTTAAATATACCGCCTGCACTATAATTTTGATCCAAATTAAATTAATTGCAGACTTGGAAAGAAAAGCATTTAAAGTTTAGTAACTTTCCACACTTTCCCTAAATTGGCTACTATTAGAGCTGATAAAATATTGGGCCCATTCCATCCGAGATCACTAGGCTTTTTCTCAAAATCGAACAGGGCTAGCCTGGCCCGAAATAAAAAAAGTAGAGTGCAACCCAATCCGAACCCACTGAATTTAGTGAAAATATTTTTGACTGCTCAAATCTATCGGGCTTATCATAACATTGGGCCGAGCCAACCTTAACCCAAATTCCACCGACCTAAATTATGTTGGCTCAATCCAGCTCGACATCGGACTGGCCCGTTTTTTGCCAGCTCCAGCTACAATTAACGATTCCATTGATGACAAGCAAAAAGCGTCGAAAATAAAAATTATCGCGGGAAACAAGGGATCCAGACAACAGTAGAAGCCTCCAGAACCCTTCCCAGTCTTCGCTCCTACTTTCTCTCTCTCTCCAGAACTCTCTCTCTCTCTCTAGAACTCTCTCACCTAACGTTCACATATCGAACCTCCTAGAATGCTTCCCCGACTATATAAACCTTCGTCTGCATGTGACGCTCCTCAGTCGAAAAAAGCCGCGAATTATCTGTGTTCTCTCTCTAGCTATTACTTGCGCTCTGAAACGGTCATTCCATATCACCTCTTTTCGTCGAAATCTTCTTTGCTGAATTGCAATGGCGGAAGTGCAGATGGCGGATGCCGAGACCTTCGCCTTCCAGGCGGAGATCAACCAGCTCCTGAGCTTGATTATCAACACATTCTACAGCAATAAGGAGATTTTCCTCCGAGAACTGATCAGCAACGCTTCCGACGCCCTGGACAAGATCCGATTTGAAGGGTTGACGGATAAAAGCAAGCTCGACGCTCAGCCGGAGCTGTTTATCCGTCTCGTCCCCGACAAGGTGAACAAGACGCTCTCGATCATCGATAGCGGAATTGGCATGACCAAAGCAGGTAATATAGATTGTGGTTGATGAAGAATTTTTTGGAGAGAGTTATTGATTTAGTTACTGATGGTGTTGCGGTTTTTTGTTGAATTCGGCAGATTTGGTGAACAATTTGGGGACAATTGCGAGGTCTGGTACGAAGGAATTCATGGAGGCGCTGCAGGCCGGTGCGGACGTGAGCATGATTGGGCAGTTTGGTGTGGGATTCTACTCGGCTTACCTTGTGGCAGAGAAGGTAATTGTCACCACCAAGCACAATGACGACGAGCAGTACATTTGGGAATCGCAAGCTGGTGGCTCCTTCACTGTTACGAGGGATGTCGAAGGCGAGCAGCTTGGCCGGGGAACTAAGATCACTCTCTTCTTGAAGGAAGATCAGGTACTCACTCTTTGCTAATCTCCAGTTCAGACAATTTTTTGGTAAAAATCTGTTTACATACGGATATATGGTGCATCCGTTCTAGCAGTGACTAATATAAACTCCAATTAGAATTTAGTAGCCTTTAGTCTTTTAGCAGGGATTTTCTCAAACATAATTAGAATTTAAATAGGACGGATGCAATGTACATTAGGATGTACAGGAATGCCCCTCTGAGCTGTAAATGTACCTGAATGTAGGCAACGAGATTCTTAAATATTCGTCGCTGAATTATGCCCTGATGCTTACTATAGAATCCTGTGAGAGATCGAATTCGAATTGTTAGATCATGTATATCAATATTATGAGCCCTAATAGCTGGATTTAGTATTATGAGATAAATTGGTGGTTTGACTGCTTGTATTGATGGTTGCATTAATGTGTAATGCCATGTGTAGCTGGAATACCTCGAGGAGAGAAGAATCAAGGATCTTGTGAAGAAGCACTCTGAGTTCATTAGCTACCCTATTTACCTGTGGACCGAAAAGACAACCGAGAAAGAGATCAGCGACGACGAAGATGATGAGCCAAAGAAGGAAAAAGAAGAGGAGGGTGATGTGGAGGAGGTAGACGAGGAGAAAGATAGTGACAAGGGAAAGAAGAAGAAGAAGATCAAGGAGGTTTCTCACGAGTGGCAGCTCATCAACAAACAGAAACCGATATGGCTACGCAAGCCAGAGGAAATCACCAAGGATGAATACGCCTCTTTCTACAAGAGCCTGACCAACGACTGGGAGGATCACCTTGCCGTCAAGCACTTCTCAGTTGAGGGCCAGCTCGAGTTCAAGGCCATCCTCTTTGTCCCTAAGAGGGCTCCTTTTGACCTGTTCGACACCCGGAAGAAGATGAACAACATCAAGCTCTATGTGAGGAGGGTGTTCATCATGGATAACTGTGAGGAGCTCATCCCCGAGTACCTCGGATTCGTGAAAGGTGTTGTCGATTCTGATGATCTGCCACTCAACATTTCCCGTGAGACGTTGCAGCAGAACAAGATTCTCAAGGTTATTAGGAAGAACCTTGTGAAGAAATGCATTGAGATGTTCAATGAGATTGCTGAGAATAAGGAGGATTACAACAAGTTCTACGAGGCCTTCTCGAAGAACTTGAAGCTCGGAATCCACGAGGACAGCCAGAACAGAGCTAAACTGGCTGACTTGCTCAGATACTACTCCACCAAGAGCGGTGACGAATTGACTAGCTTCAAGGACTATGTCACTAGAATGAAGGAGGGGCAGAAAGATATCTATTATATTACCGGAGAGAGCAAGAAGGCAGTGGAGAACTCACCCTTCCTCGAGCGCCTCAAGAAGAGGGGCTACGAAGTGCTCTACATGGTTGACGCCATTGATGAGTATGCTGTTGGGCAGCTCAAGGAGTATGATGGGAAGAAGCTTGTTTCCGCCACCAAAGAAGGGCTGAAGCTGGACGATGAAACCGAGGAGGAGAAGAAGAAGAAGGAGGAGAAAAAGAAGTCATTTGAAAGCCTCTGCAAGGTTATGAAGGATATCTTGGGCGATAGAGTGGAGAAGGTGGTGATCTCTGACAGGATCGTGGACTCCCCGTGCTGCCTCGTGACCGGGGAATATGGGTGGACTGCGAACATGGAGAGGATCATGAAGGCTCAGGCGCTGAGGGACAGCAGCATGGGCTCCTACATGTCGAGCAAGAAGACGATGGAGATCAACCCAGATAACGGGATCATGGAGGAGCTGAGGAAGAGAGCAGAGGCTGATAAGAATGACAAATCAGTGAAGGATCTGGTGTTGCTGCTGTTTGAGACTGCTCTGCTGACTTCTGGTTTCAGCTTGGATGATCCTAATACGTTCGCGTCCAGAATCCATAGGATGCTGAAACTTGGTTTGAGCATTGACGAGGATGTAGTTGATGAGGATGCTGATGTGCCTGCGTTGGAGGAAGAGGCTATGGAGGAGAGCAAGATGGAGGAGGTCGATTAATTCAATGAACCAGAGAGGTTTTGGCTGTGGACATCATGAGTCAGTCTTATACATCATTTTTGGTGTGAGTGCGTCCTGGTTCGAGCCGTCCCATGTGTCTTGTAGTCTCTGTGCTTTCCTCTTCTTTTTGATGTTTTAGTGGTCGTGTATTTCTGTAAATTGGTTTATCCAGCTGATTAAATCTGAAATGGTGGTTTTACTCCTAGTGTTCTGTTCTAGATGGTATTTTTTTCCTATTTGATTCTCTGGATTAGCGATTCAATTTCATACGAGACCGGTTAAAGATTAAAATAATTTAAATTTGATGACTAGTAATAACTAAATAAATAGATTCAAATGGATCGTTCCTCCTATTTCTTGACCATAAGTTTCTTCAATTTGAGACGTTTTAAATGTTCATTGTGTTTGGTGCAAAACTGCGAGGTTTTTAGCACTTGGAAAGAAAAAACTAATTGGACTCATCATCATGTAAAGAATCTATGGCTTTTTCCGTAAAATTAAAAAAATGGTCTGTAGAATCGTCAATTTAACAGATTGTATCATTTACGAACTCCCATTTCTCAGATTCGATATTTTTGAATCCCTGCAGCAAATTCCACTCCTTTGAATGGAATTTCAGTAATTAATTTTCATTGTGATTAAACAAATTTGTATCAAATAGAAGAATTCGAAGTCAAATAAGAAGAATTCGAAGACGCTCCACTCTTCAAAGAGGCGTTTGCGGCCGACCAAGAGGAAGACCACGAAGCCGCGACAGGAGGCACCTCCGACCAGATCCACAACTAGTCCTCTCCCTCTCTCTCTTACAACTCCGCGGCAGCGCCTCCTTTTGAATCCATATTCACTCCTCGTCACTGGCGCCGCCGGATTGGCAGCAAGAATTACGAGTTGCAGTAGAAGCGGCGGATAGGGTTTCAAAACCCTAGCTTGCGAAAAAGAGGGAGTTGGTGAATTTCGACAATACACGACGCAATCGATTTCCCGGCGAAGGCAACGGTGGCCGTCGAACACATCGATTCCCCAGCGATGTCGTTGCCTTCGAACATGTCGATAAAGAGCTTTTCTCTTGATATACGCAAAAATATGATAAAAGTTTTCTAAATTAGAACTGTGTTTTAGCTCCTACCAATAGGTAAGACGTATGAGCGTCATGCGTCTCACGATAAAATGGCGCCCGACATGGTGAAACAGTGTACATATTTCAACACGGCCGAATAGGACTATTTGGAAAATCAAAGTATTCCATCCGGCCGGATAAAACAGTGCACACACTTCTATCCGATCGAGTAACACTGAAGACACATCAACTTCATGCATCTTAGGGTAAGACGCATGAAGCTCATGCGTCTTCGTCATTCTATACATATTATGGGTAGCAGACTATGAAGCCACATCGACATCTTCCAATAATGTCATATATATTAATGACATTTTGCAACCGATGCCATCAGAAAATATCAACCCACCGAAAAAAACGAGCACATACATATGTGCCCGTTTGAGGTAAACCTTGACATCGAGGTCATCTGCTAAAGGCTCACTCATCCTACTAGTCCGTGCCGCTACATAAATACCGGCCTTTTCATTTCTGTGTCACGAGGGGTAAAGCTCAATAAACGGTCTTCAAATTCAAGTCTACCCTAGTCACGGGAAATCCATCAACTCTAAGACCCCAAAGTATTTACGCAACTTCTAATGTCACAGTCGTCTCACCAATAGAATGATTGAAAGTATGAGTCTCTAGTCGTCATCGTTCAACCAAAGCGGTGATCAAGTGATGATCGATTTCTTTTGGCTTCCCACAAGCCAAAAGACCACCGAATCCAAACTTATGAATATACTCAACAACCTGTTGATGAATGAGTTTATAATCTCATAACTTGCTCTCATATCTATTGACTTGCAAAGGCTTCCGATCTTGACCTGCCCAAATCCTTCTCAAAATGTGTCGCTGTAAAAATAGAACTGAAAAATCCTCTGAGCCGCAGAACAATTAAGCATTTGATTGTGATGAGTTCACCATTATACAATTCCTAATAGATAAAGTTAGGCAAACACAATGTCAAAAAATTGAACATAATAAAAATATAAATCCAAAATTTTCAAAGAAAAATTCTCAACAATAATCAATTCCCAACAATTATAGGCAATTTTTCAACAATAAATATACAATTTTCCAACAATAATAGGCAATTTTCCAACAATAAATAGACAATTTTCCAAGAATAATATGCAATTTCGCCAACAATAATAGACAATTTATCAAAATTACACATTCAAAACTAATCTAACATACAATAATTTATCATTTCTACATAGCCAATTCTTTTAGTTATTTTATCAAACACCTAATAAACATTACTAACACTACAATATGTAACAAGTTAATACACTATTATATACAATCTAATATCTAAATTACAAAATAAATTGTTATCTCTACATATCACACAATGTATCTAAATATTCAAAATTAATCAGAATACCTAAAATTATCAAAATTTCATCTTAAACCCTAAATATATAAAAAGTCAACAAAAATATAAGAATTAAAGCATAAATCTAAAAATAATAGTCAAACTACATACCTTAGGTTGATATTCAACAAAATTTTGCCGAAAATATGCCAAAAATCAGAAGAAACGGCGACAATTTGCATAGAAAAAAATGTTGTGCATGTGTGCAATGACGTCTGCCCAGATATGTATAGAAGGGCGAATACGCTTGAGACTGATGTGTCTCCCCTTAAGACGCATGAAGTTGATGCGTCTTCAGTGTTACCCAACCGGATAGAAGTGCGTGTACTGTTTCACCTAGTTGTGCGGAACACTCGGATTTTCCAGAGAGTCCTACCCCGCCTGGGTTGAAGTGTGTGCACTGTTTCACCCGGCTAGACGTCGTTTTATCGTGAGACACATGACGCTCATGCATCTTACCCATAGACAGAATTTGAAAAAAAAAAGTCTCATTTATGGAACTTTTATCTTATGCATTATAGTTAAAATATTATATAGAAAACATTACTTCAAATTTATGGAGAATTTATTAGAGTTAAAATGAAAGTGATTTTGTTTCAATTATGTATTCTTTTAGGAAGACACCATTCTCCTCACGGAGTTCAAAGAAATTGTGATAACGATGAAGTCACGATAGCTTCGCCTGAAAAATTGGTCATAGCTGAGTTACGAAAGTCTCGCTGAAAAATTGGTAACGGTGGTCTCGTTGGAAAATTGGTCGAGAATGTCGAAAGAGGCTTAATTAACTTATTGGGGCACAATTGGTGTATTTGGCTGCCATGATTGAGTTGTTGAGATGGAAGAGAGAATAAAAGTGTTAACAATAATGTAATTTGTATTTTTATTTTAATCTTAAAAATTTAAATTAGCTATAAGATGTATGTATTGTTATGTGTGAATATAAAATAAAGTATAAATCCTATGATCATTCTCACATAATAGATTGACACTAATTAAATTTAATTAAATTAGATGCACCATTTTTATAAATACACACAAGTTTTTTACTCCAAAAAATTGTGAAATACATAAATTTTAGAATACCTAGTAGGAACCCTATGGGGTTGAATAAATTACACAATAAATCAAAAAATATGTAAAACGGAACAAGAAGAATTACTTCTTAAATCGATTTGTTTACCGTTGCTAAAGGGTCTATGTTCCATAGTTATCTATCAATCGATGAAATATCAACCCAACACAAATTACTAACGGAATGTATCGTATAGCTGGCAAACGGCTCACAGAAGTAAAGGCCCTACACAATTTCTGGTTCAAAGTAAACAAAATTGTAGAGCGACACAGCATTAAGTTCATTACCCCATTATAACGCGCCATACAACTTAGGTTCCATACAATATCATCATATGGATTCCTAAAGACTAAACTGCGAAACAACAAAGTTAACTTGAAGGTGCTCCACCAAAACCGCCAGATCCTCTGCCAAAACCAGGACGTGCACCAGTACCCTGCAATTACAAATAAAGTTCATGTTTATTTTACTATGCTTAACTCTTAGTTCATTTGATGTAACGCAGAAGCATGAAGTAAACAATAAAGTTCAAAAAGCATAATGAAACAAGTGATGGTTCTCATTCTATCATTCAAAGAAAGAACACAATCACCTTGTCTGGCATTATTCATAATGCAGAAAGTTAAGTGCAATGGCAACATAAAAGAAAAAAATCAAACTTATGTAAAAATATAGAATTGTTATGATGATCCAATGGACTTGGGGAAATCCAACAATACTCCACCAATGGACTTGGGGAAATCCAACAATACTCCAGCAACTAAGATAGTCAAAACACATAATGAAGTGCTAAATCATATTATATATAAGGCCTCATTTAGTTACCGCATATGCATCCATCACAAAACAAATATGTTAATCAGACAAACACAATAACCGTGGATATCTAAAAATTATACAACTCTTCAGAATGATACTACATTTACTTTTCATCATATAAAATGGGTTGATAAGTAAGAGCTTGCTTTGAGTTATTAAATAAACAGATGGAGGAATAGATAAGTTGAACATGGTAATATAAGAAATTGAACAAACATGTAACACCTAAAGAGATGCACTATAATCTATCCATCTCTTTGTTCTTAATCCACAATGTAGACAGCAAACTGTATGTCAACCCAATAATAAATTCCCAATGTAAGCAAGGGCTCGTGCTCTTATTAGGTTGCAGAGATAGCAAGGATAACTAAGAAATACTTATGTGCAAATCAAAATGATGAAACTAACAGTGGCAACCAAATAGCACAAGGAGTTTGACATTACCCTGAAGTTTGGCTGGTAATCAGCAGGAGCTCCACCTTTCTCACCACCAAATTCACCTGGTGGGCCTCTAGGACCACCACGGTAGCCATCTCTATCACCAAATCGTGGCCTGTCACCATCTCTAGGAGGTCCACTGTGACAATAAACAACATACATTTGAGATGAAAGATGCACAGAAAAACTTCGTAAACATGATTCCATAACATAGAATGTTGGAGGTGAAAACACTAACAGATGCAATGGACATAAAAACAATATTCAAACATCACAGAGGAAAACACATAATGAAGACGCATAAATTTGACTGCACACACATCTTCACAACATATTACGTCCGAAAACACATCCTAATATAACTCCTAATACAGACATATTGCCTCCATTACGAATGAAGACAGCATATCAGACATCAATATTGTAGCATCCAATTTCTAGAAATTTCAATATCACCATACTTTTCTCCCACAACTAAACAAAATCATGAGATGACTTGGGAAGAAAAATTCAAAACTAGTAACACGATTTGTGCATTTGAACAATATCTACTCACCGAGGGCGATCGCCACCTGGCCCACCCAAGGGGCGGCCAAGGGGCTTAGCGGACTTCTTCAGCGTGGCGGGCACAATCTCCGATGGCAGATTGAGGTATGTCCGAAGGAACTCAATTCCATCATTCGTTAGGTACCAATAGTAATGCATCCAAGCGAAGGTCTCACGGACGTATTCCTTTGACTTGAAGCTCTGCATAAGCTTAATCACCTGAAGATTCGGGACATCGATTTCCGGGTGCTTCGCCAAATTGAAATCCTTCTTCGCATAGCACACACCCTCTGCATTTTCGCCACGCATAAAAAACACAAAATTGGCGTCGCATATACAGAAGGAATAAAATTTTAAGAAAGTCAAAAACACAACTTAATGTTACCTTGGAACAGGTATTTGGAGATCTCTCTCCGGTTCTTCTCTGAGATGATCTGAGATAAAAAATTCAACATAAATAAAATAAGATTAGAAGAAAAATAGGAACCGCAATAGAATTGAATGAGCGAAACATTTCAATGGTAAAACGAAGAAATTGGTGGGTAATGAGGAGTTGTACCATTGCTGCAAAGGGTTGTGGAAGAAAGAGAGAGCCTTAGGCAGAATAGAAGAATGAAGTAGATGCAGGAGCTAATGGTAGAAGGGAACCCTAAAAGAAAGGGAATTAGGGTTTTGTATGAAGATCTTTGGGTGCTAACTAGTAGGCCCAAGAAAATCTCACCAAACTAAGGCCCATTAGTTAAAAATGGGCCGAATGGCTCACAACAATATGGGCCGCACTCCGTGCGGACGGCCCTGTGTATTTACTTTTAAATTAATTAATTTGATTAATATTAATGAAACTTTAATTATAGATTATCAAATATTAATTTTGAATTTATTAAATTTTAAGTATAGATAGTGTATTTCTAATATTAAGAAAATATTACTTACAGTGTTATATAATTATGAGTTGTGGATGTCCGCATCCAAGTTTAGACACAATATATTAAATATATTCATCTACGTAATTAGGGTTTGATGTATTAATCTTACTTCTCTTCATTCATTTCTTGTTCTTGAACAGCTCTCAATATTATCATATATGAAAATCTTTGAGTATGAATTTCGCTTTGTTTTATTATAATGTTTAAACATGAGATTTTATTGTTAAGGATTAATTGCCTATAAATATATACACTTTTAATCCTCTGAAATTTGGCATTAGTCTAAATTTTTATTCGCCAATAATCTAAATTATTGGAATGTGATGGGAATCCAAAAATATGTTGGAAAGCTTTTCATGGTAGTTTTTAAAAAAATCAAAATCTCTTTACTAAAACAAATCTGTGATATCTTCTCAGTCTTGTTGATATGACAAGTGTAATTAGTAAGATAGGAGTTGAGAATTAATCATTGACATACAAATATTCCCACATAGTGCATACACAGCGAGAACCTTTCAAAAGCTCAAACGCCCATAAAATTAATCATTTTCTAATTTTTCGAACAATTACCTTGTATAGTTTAATAAGGATTAGAATTATAGGTCATATATTTTAAAGAATTTTAGTTAGATTAGAATTTTGCTTATTAGAATTTTGTCATATTTATAAATTGCCCTCATCATTATAATTGTATCGTGCATCTTACTCTCATAAAAAATTATCTAGTGAAATATTTCTGGCTTGGCAGCGCCTCTAGACGTAGTCTCGTAAAGACAATTTGGGTAACCAATGCTCGTGTTCTTTATTACTTTATCGTGATTGTGTGTGTGTTATTTCCCAACAACTGGTATCTAGAACTCCAAGTTTAGAGAGAGAAATCACGGAGATGGGTGTTAGAAAGATTTCAATCAAGAAGTTTGATGGATCGAATTTTGATTTTTGGAAAATGCAAATTTAGGATTACATCTACGATAAAGACCTATATCAGCCACTAAAAGAAAAACCGAAGATAATGGATTCAGGCGAGTGGGAGTTATTGGACAAAAAAGCGATAAGTGCTATACGTTTATTGTTGTCCAAGAACATGGTCTATCAAACAACTAGAGTCAAGTCAGAGAAGGAGATGCTGGTGATTATGGAATAGATATACCAGAAGCCATCATCAGCGAACAAGGTTTATCTGATTAGGCAGTTGTTCAACCTAATGATATCAGAGGGTACACCAGTGTAGCAACACCCGAATGAGTTCAACATGATCACTGGGCAGTTGTGGTCAGTTCAAATCGAGTTTGTACGTGCATTATTATGGTAGCTTATCTGCAAGAAAGTTGGGTCGGAATAGTGACAGCTGTTAGCGCTTCCTCTGCAAAGGCTAAGGTGAGTTTTAATGAAGTGTAGGATCTGTTGATTATTGAGGAAATTGGTAGGAAAGAATCTGGATCCACTTCAGGGTTAGCACTGAATACGGCAAATCTAAGGGAAGGCAAAATCAGGGCAAATCGAAGTCCAGATGAAAGAGTCAATCCAAGAAGAAAAGAGATTCAATTAACTGTGGAATTGTGATGAATTCGGGCATTACAAAGGCGAGTATGAAGCACTAAAGAAAAACAAAAGGGGTCAGAATGATAAGAATACTACAAACGCAATCACATATGAGATTGGTGATGCATTATCCTTAAGTGTGAGCAGTCTGTTGGATTCATTGGTGATAGACTCTGGAGCATCGTTTCATTTGTGCAATGATACTGATATAATGGAGCGTTACATCTCTGGCGATTTTGAGCTTGTTTTAATGGCTGATGATGAACTATTTAAGATTGTCGAAAAAATGGGATGTCCAGATCACCATACCAATAGATCGTTGTTGCAATTGAATGGTGTGAGACACAGTAAGGACTGAAAAGAAATTTACTTTTAATTGGACAGCTTTATAGTGAAGGATATATAATGACGTTTAGATATAGCAGTTGGAAGATTACCAGATGACTATGATAGTAACTTGATGTAAGAAGGATGATACATTATATATAACAACTAACTCCATATAATGCATTGATCTTGTAGAAATTGTGACAAATATTGATTTGTGGCACTATCGGCTAGGCAACGTGAGCTAGAAAGAGATGAATGTGGTGTTCAAATGGTAGGTTGTCAGGTCTGATCACTGTTAAAGTTGACATGTGCGAAGCCTATGATTTTAGGAAACAAACGGGTGTGAGTTTCTCGAGATGTGGCAAAACTTTGAAGACACAAAAGTTAGAGTTGGTTCATAGTGATCTATGGGGACCAATGCATGTAAAGTCCCTTGGTGGCTCAGAATACTACATGACCTTCATCGATGATTCCACTTGAAATGCATGGATTTATTTTTTGAATAATATATTTGATTCGTCTGAGCTTTCAAGAATTGGAAAGCACCAGTAGAAAATAAAACAGGGGTGAAAGTAAAATGTTTGCGATCTGACAATGGGAAAGATTAAAAAAAAATTGCATTCAAAGAGTTATGTGTTGAGAATAGGATTCACATGGAAAATACTGTGAGAGAAACTCACCAGTAGAATGGAGTACCGGAATGGACGAACATAATGTTGAATGAGCAATCAAGATGCGTGAGGGTGAAGATTGGGTCTCGCCTAAGACATTTTGGGTTGATGCAGTCAGGACAGCTACATGCCTACTTAATAATGATCCTTCAATTTCCTTGGAAAACAGAATTCCCGAGAAAGAATGGACTAGAAAATAGGTAAATTTGTCTTAGTCACACATAGTGGAATTGCCACACACAACAGCCACACATACCCTCCTTATCTCTCTCTTTATTCTCTTTATCTTCTCTGATTTCGGTCCTTTTCCCCCATTTTCGTTGAATTGCCACCGCCACTCATCGCCTCGCCACTGCCCAACCACCCGAGCACTGCCATCGCCCCGTCCATCTTCCTCTCTTCCGGCCGTCTCTCCTTGCACGAGACCGAAACCTGCATTCGTACACCGTCCCCTTCTCAGTCTTAGTTGTACCGTCGTTCGTTCGCCACCAGTACCGCTGGCCTCTGTTTCTTCTTCCCATTTCGATTTCACCGCCCCTGCCCTTCACATACTCGACGCGCATATGCACACAATATATGTATATTTATAATTATGTTGCTATTTTTAAGTTATTTTCCTTAATTATTCAAGTTTTAAATGATGAGGATTATGAATATTTGTTAGAAAAATGTATAGAGATGGTAAATGGTTGAATTGAGAAGGAGATTAGTGGAATTGGAATTAATTATTAAAGGAGCCGAGAGTTCTTGGAGTTGAAAGTTGGAATTTTTATTGAATTGCTTACTTTTAATTGTGCTTATAACTAAGTTAATTAGAGATTAAAATAAAAACTTTAGACTTTAGGGATGAAATAACCGAAGCCTTTAAGAGTTGGAAATGGAATTCATCTTGTTTGGTTAGTCTTGCTTAGCTTCTATAATAGAAGATAAAAAATGAGAGAATGGACATGAGTTCTAAAAAGGAGGTAAAATTGGTATGTGACATGTTTTAGGGTGTAGATCGAAAATTGGAAATTGGGAAGACAAAGAATGGCTTACGGTATATGTTGTGGAAGAAGAGAAAAGCTAACAACTAATTGGGCTTGAAATAATTGGTAAGTGGACCTTAAACAAGTCTTGGTTAGTTAACAAATGGGCCTATAATATTTTTGTAAGGAATAAGAATAAATGGAAATAAGTAATTATGTAAAAAAATAAACACAAACCCAAAATTAAATAAGTTTGATATCATGTATTAGTCCAAAATAAATAATTTTAAAAGGGGTAATAGTTAAACACAAAATAAAAAGGTTAGCTATTGTTAAGCCCAAAATAATTATATGTTAGGCCTTTATTTCTGGAATTAAATTTATGTAATTGCATATATGCCATGTTCTGGTTAGAGTTTGAATTTTATGTGTTGAACGTGAGTTTAGTATCTGAATATGATTATTAAATTGTGATTCGATAACTGATGGCTTTTGAAAAGCATGATAAATGTGTTTTAAAATTATTCATTGGGTATAGTTGGCATGCCGTAGGACAACACAACTGCATTATTTGTTGATTACTCGTCTTCTGGATAACCGAAGTGAGAATCATCTGATATTTGATATACGCCATTTGTGGTAATCTGATTTGACTGATATGCGCTCTTGTGGTGATTTGATTGATTGATATATGCCATTCGTGGTGATCTGAGCCCTTAATGAGTGATCTGTGCCCTAATTGGGTGATCTTTATTTGTATCTGATTTGATCCGTCTACCCGTGTTAGTCCCTCAACATATTTTGGGGCTATGTTAAATGTGTTATTGTGTATTATCTGATATTATTTAAAAATCTTCTGAGAATCAAGAAAATATATGATGTTATATGTATTTAGTCTCTAATATATTTATGATATCCTAATTTGGAATTTCTGAGTGAATATTATGATATGAAGTAAGAATTACTTTACTGTTTGATAGGGGCGAAAAATAGAGTTGTATTTTATAATAATAGGTTGCATAGAATTTATTTAATTTTGGAAATTTAGTTCTAACGTTTAATATATTACTGAGCTAGTGAGCTCACCCCCCCCCCTTAAGCTATTTTTTGCAGATTAGATTCATCGTTATCTCAGCAGTTGTGATTCTATCAAGTCACTAATTCTTTTGGGTAAATATTTGGACATAATAGTATGCGTAGCATGTCAGGACTTTTGTAATGTATAAACATGAATTATGTTTAACTACTGAGCAAATATTGCACTTTTATATATATATATGTATATATATATTATATTCTGTTTTTGATGAGACTGTTTATTGGAATAGAAATATATATCTTCAAATTTAACTGATAGATTTTCTAATTAAAAATAATAATTAAGTTTTATATTCAGAAAATTCGTAAGTTTATCCGATCGTGATATCACTTATTCGGTTATTCAATAACCGAGTAAGGGGTGTTACAATGCACAACTCATGATATGAACAAATGTCATATATAACTTGGCAAACCGACTATGGAAGAGAAAATGTCCAAGTTCAATGAACGAAACATGTCTGTAGCACTTAAGGCTTGGTCATATTAACCTCGAGATGATTCAAAAGTTTGTAGCATATGGACCACTGGAGAAATTCCAAATAAATCATTTCCAGCGAGTTATGTGTGAGATGACCAATAGACCCTTCAAGGTCTAGGAAAATAAGGACAGTGATGTGTTAGAACTCATTCATTCTAATGTATATGGATCAATGTAGATTCAAGCTAAGGATGGTATAAAATATTTCATTACCTTCGTCGATGATTACTCCAAGTATGGATATGTCTTCTTGATGTTTCACAAGTCAAAATTTTTTTTCTTCAGAAATTCAAAGAATTCAGAGCACTTGTGAAAACGCATCATGAAAAAAGTATTAAGTGACTACGATCTGATTGTGCATGCGAGTACCTTAGCAGTAGATTTATGTACTACTTATTAGAAGCGGGAATTGCACCCCATATTATTGCATCAGATACTCCCCAACCGAATAATGTAGCAGAAAGAAGAAAATAGATTCTTTTAGACATGGTTAGTTCAAGGATGAGTTAATTAAAGTTGCATACTTCGTTTTAGGGAATACTCTAGAGACAACAATGTACACTTTGAACTTGGTACCCTAAAATTGGTCTCCAAGACTCCAAGTGGGTAGTGGATTGTGTCAGCCTAGTTTAAGACATCTCAAGATTTGGGGTTGCCTAACACATGTGTTGGAGAATGACGACGATAAGTTGGCAAATCGTACTAAAGTGTGTTTGCATGTGGGGTATCATAAGGAAACAAAGGGGTGATATTTCTATGGTCCTAAGGATCGTAAGGACATTGTCGGCACCAAATGCTCGATTCTTAGAAAAAAGACTATGTGAAAAACCACAAGTCCACTAGTTAGGGAGTTCTTAAGCAGTTAAGAACTGGCAAAATACTGAATGTCCAAGAAAAATCACCACATAACAATGACCACTAATCATCTATACATAGAAAATTTTAGAGGTTTTTCATAGTGGGAAGGTTGTTTTGACAACCCGGTTGGTTCATATACAAGAGAGTCTTCGAACTTGATCTCTGGAGAAAATGAACAAACCCTGAAATTACAAAGAATCAATACAAGACAAGAATGAATGTTCTTATAAAGCGGCTATGAATATTGAGTTTAGTTCATGAATCACAAGGATGTGTACAGTCTTGAAATCCTCTGTAATGGCTATATAGCCATTGGGTGCAAGTGGGTTTACAAGTGAAAGACAGGATCCGGTGGGAAGGTTTAATCTTCAAGGCTAAACTAGCGGCGAAAGAATACATCGACTTTGATGAGTTCTTTTTCATCTACAACTATGCTTAAGTTGATATGTATTCTCTTGGCCATTGCAGCACACATGGATTAAGAAGTATGCCAAATGGATGTCAAGACAACTTCCCTTTTTGGAATCTTGAAGAAACCATTTATATGAAACAACCCGATGGATATGTCGCTAAACGATAGGAACACATGGTGTGAAAGCTTAAGAAGTATATTTATGGACATAAGTAAGCCTCACAATCTGGAACCTTAACTTTGATCAAGTGGGCAAATCCTATGAATTTGAATAACATCGATGACAGCAGTGTGTACAAGAATTGTGTTGGTTATATAGTGGTACTCGAAGTACTATACATAGATAATATCTTATAAATTGGCAACAACAAGAAGATGTTGTTAGACGTAAAGGTACAAATATACAAACAATTGAGATGAAAGATTTCAGAGGCGTTTAGCGATATTCTTAGGATCAAAGTGATATGCTATCTTAAGAAGAAGAGGTTGTTCTTATCTCAAGATTCTTACATTGACATTGTGCTTAAGCATTTTAGTATGCAGAATTGCAAATAAGAGTTTCTATCTTTTCAAAATGAAATCACTCTGTCTCAAGTATGTGTCCAAATACACAAAATGAGATAGAAGAAGTGAGACAAGTTTCATATATTTTGGCAGTTAGAAGTCTTATGTCTTCTATCATGTGCACATGACCAGATATTTGTTTTTTCATTGGCATGGTAGCAAAATATTAGTCTAACCCTGGTTTAGGACATTGGACTTTCGTAAAGAATATACTTAAGTATCTCAAGGGGGATAATGATTAAATGTTGAATTACCAGTCAGACAATCTATATCATATGGGTTATACAAACTCAGATTTTCAAAATTGATCGAGACTCGAGAAAATATACTTCTAGATATGTATTTACCTTAGAAAATGGAGTCATGTCATAGAGGAGTATAAATAAAAAATGCATCAATGACTTTACCATGGAAGCTTAATTTGTTGTGGAGTAGTGTAAACCAAAAAAGATCTCACAATTTATTGTGGCAACTCTGGTGCAGTGGTAAATTTGAAGAAATCATGGGCCCACAAGGCCAACAAATGCATAGAGATGAAGTACCATGCGATATAAGATATTGTAAGATATGAGACATTGTGGTGACAAATATTGCACCCGATCATTTCCAAGTTAATCTTTTCAAATTGAAGATGATGCATGTTCAATCATCCTGTGAAATGAATGTGCATGAGATGCATATCAGCATTACTTTGAGTATAAGTGAAAAAATAATAGATAGAGGTATATACTCGAAAGCATGCTTCATGTATAAGTGGGACATTGTTAGGGCTGTATACTAGAAATGATGCTCTAGAGCTGCTTATGTATCAATAACTCTATTATCCAGTATCTAGAGAATGAGATATTATTGTTATAGGTTTGTCTTTTATATTCTGTTATATTATGCACAACAAAGTCCTTCTCCCGCATTGTACACTTTGTGGTGGATCCAATATCACAATAGAACAAATGGTCAATTCCTTGTAGAATAAATAAGTTCACAACCTAAATAGATCTAGACAACATATTGTCAAATGATGAGTATCAATCTGATGTTATGCTTGTCTTAGCTAATAAGATGATATTGGTGCACTTATTGCATTGAAATGTAATTTATAGTGATATAAGTTCTTCTTTGCTAATAGTGAATAATGAGCTCTCGGATATTGATATTTTTGATGCATTAGAAAGTGCGGATTTTTCGTAATCCAATACCTTGGTGCATTGGCTAGTGGTAATTGGTTTGAGAGAATAACTAGAGTGTTATTGCATAGAAATATAGAGTCGTGTCTCGGGTGAGCCCCATTTAATTATATCTCCTTGAGGATCTCGAAAATGATTAATATACAAGATTCGACTAGTTGCATTTATTTTCAATATAATAATAAATGTTTGAGTTGTTCAACTCTTGGAAAATATATTAATTAATTAAAACTATCAGCAAGCTTAAATTACTTAATGGATACTCGAATCTTAAATACGAGAAATAATTAATGAAAATGAGTCATATTCATGATATGGATCAGAACGGACTATGCAATATTAATTCTATAATAGAGTGAATTAATATTAATGGACTTAATGAAGTTGGGCACAACTTAGTAGATTTAAGCCATTAGAAGGCATAGTCTCATTCATCCTAGAAATCTCTAACTTAGCTCATAATTCCTATAAATAGAAATCTCTAACTTAGCTCATTCATCCTAGAAATCTCTTCCACAACACAATTAGCTGAAAATTTCATGCCCCCTCTCTACTACAAGGATGGGAGTCGAAATTTGCTACAGAGAAAGAGAGTGGTGACGCCCCATATTCCCAATGGTGCAAAGCACGCCAATTCGTTGTTCATCCAACGTTCGAGCTATAGGAAGAGTATAAGTTAAAAGGTTAAAAAGGTTCAATGGAGCATATTAACATGGTATGGAGCTTTAATCCATATTAGAGAATGAATCGAAGAACGACGTCACACAAAATTTTGCAGAAGCAATTCTCCCGCAAGAAATGACATCTGGCAGTTTTCGTAGAACTGTCATAACTTTTGCTACAGAACTCGAATTGACGCAAAATTAGTGGCCACGTGAAGAACTCTCAATTAAGAGAAAATGGTATTATATACCCCAAATGCAAAAGAGATTGTTTGAAGGCTTAAAATAGGCTCTGAAGTATACTAGCAGAATTTGGATCTTTCAGCCATCTACATTTAATAAACAATCCAAGATTCTACAAGAAGAGATAAATTATCGACCTCTAGGAGCATACTAGCTCGATTATTCTGCTTTACCTACATGCTTATTTGTGTTCTAGGTAGATACTAGAATTAGATTTACATGAGTAATATGAAATATTAATCCTATAAGATCCTGATAGTTGAACTCCTCACCGAGTTAATCAGAGATTAGGTAGAAAACGATGTCCACCTTATAGATACTCGCCTTCTAACTATTATTTGTTACTTATTGATGGTTGAACCTGAATGCTATGTAGAAGTAGAACTGGTTGGAGACAGACATAGGTGGAGAGTTGCTATGGATGACGAGTTGGCATCTCTCCTCCTAAATGGCACTTGGGAACTTGTTGAGCTCCCAAATGGATAGAAAGTCTTGCTATCTGATAAAGACTACAGTTGATGGTAGTAAGCGCTACAAGGCACGATTGGTTGTGAAATGGTTTGAGCAGCGACACTGTATTGATTATACTGATATTTTTACTCCTGTTGAAACTGGCTAACAATCGTATGGTGATGAGTATAGTAGCTGCAGAGAACTTGTTGTTTCATTAAATGAATATAAAAATTGACATTCTTTTATGGTCACTTGGAGGAGGAATATATGACATAACCCGAGGAGTTTGCAGTAAAAGAGAAAGAGGGACAATGTGTACAAGTTGAAGAAGAGCTTGTATGGCTTGAAGCAAGCTCCAAAGCAGTGGTACAAGAAATTTGATAGTTTCATGATTGAGATTGGTTATCACAAATGCTACACTGACCATTTACAAAAGGTTCGACAAAAACTATATTATCATATTGTTATACGTTGATGATATGTTGATAGCAGGAACTGATGAAAAACAAGCGGATAATCTGAAGAAGCAATTGCCTGGATGATTCTCCATGAAGAATATTTGAGAGGTAAAGTAAATTATGGGTATGAGAATCGAGCATGACAAAGTGGCAGGAAAAGTGTATCTTTCGCAGAAGAATTACATTCAGAAGGTCCTGGAGATTCAACATGGATGACTCAAATACTGTGAGTGTCCTATTGGGAAGTCATTTTAAGCTTTCGAGAAATGAGTCGCCGAAGAGCAAAGAGGGACATGCCCAAATGAAAAAAGTCTCCTATGCCTCGACAATTGGTAGCCTTATGTATGTCACGATATGTATTCAACCTGGTATTGCTCATGCAGTGGGAGTAGTGAGCCAGTTAATAGGTGATCCGTACAAGCAACATTGGGAAGCAATCAAGCAAATTCTACTATATTTTAGAGGTACCACAAACAAGACTTTGTGTCTTAATGGAAAAAGTATTTTGTTGGTAGGTTATGTTGATGGAGACTTGGCGTGAAATGACTTTGACCGGGGAATGAGTACAATTGGGTATGTATTTGCTTATGGTGGTACAACTATCTCTTGGGCTTCTATGTTGTAGACGGTCATTGCTTTGTCTACTATGGAAGTTGGGTACGTAACAGTAACGGAGGCAAGTAAAGAGATGGTGTGGTTGCAGAATTTCTTGGGTGAGTTTGGAAATGAGCATAAGAATAGTAGTCTTCATAGTGATAGTTAAAGTGCTATATTTTTGCAAAGAATATGGCGTTTCATTCAAGGACAAAGCATGTTGAATTGAAATACCACTACATCCGTCATCTTGTGGAGAAGAAAATCTTGCAACTAGTGAAGATTCTTGGAGGTGAAAATCAAGCAAACATATACTAAGGGTGACCTTATAGAAATTGAAGCTTTGTATAGCTTCAATTGGACTTGAAACTTGAGCTAATGGCATGGCGTTTCCACGCAGATATGGGGAAGGGGTTTAGAAGTTTTGATTATATATGAGATCAGTCTCCAAGTGAAAGATTGTTGTGATGTGAAATCTGATAAGAATTAAATCTAGAGCCTATTAAATTATAGTCAGATCAAAATTCTATTTATTAGGGTTTTTCCCTACTTATAAATAATCCCCCTCATTTTAATTATAGAATGCGTTGATATTCTCGTCATAAATTTTCTGGTGAAATATCTTTGGCTTGGCAGCGCCTCCAGACGTAATCTTGTAAAGACAAACTTGATAACCAATTCTCATATTCTTTATTATTTTTTCGTGATCGTGTGTCCATTTCCAAAAAACATTCACCCAAACGATTTTTACTATCATTCTAATATTATAGAAAATTAATCTTGATGAAACTTAAGTGAGAATCATCATAAAGAAGGAACTAAAAATGGATAAGATAGGGGCTAGAACTTAGGTCCAAGTTAGGAAATTATATTGTTTGAAAGTTAACTTAAGGTTCACGTGATTGTCATTAGGGCTGCTTATCCGGCCGGTTCGGTTCTAACCGAACCGGTCGGCCGGTTAACCGGAACCGAATAAGAGCCATTCTACAGAACCGGAACCGAACCGATTAGGTTAGTCGGTTAACCGAATAACCGGTCACAAAAGTAGAAAAAAATTAATTAAAAATATAAATTATTTAATATGCTAAACTTTAAATGATTATGACTTGTATGATTCAAATTTATTTTTATATATTACATATCAAATTAAAGCTATT
>JAYDZE010160672.1:0-22109 GCA_034509125.1 Monilaria moniliformis | reverse complement strand
CTCCAAACTTATATGATGTATTATTATGACGATATTGGTCAATTCAGTTAAACCAATTACACTAAAATATCCAACATTTAAAATTAAGCACGTCTCCTCCAACTCGCCATGTGATTCTCGAGTCACCCTATTTTTATAAAAGACAACACTGAAACTAGGTTGACAGAATTTCAATTTCATTTTCTTCAATAACTTCATACCTGTCGAATTTGTAAGTAATGATGTAGGATAGCGAGAGAGACTCTTAACAAACATCAATTATTGATGTAGGGAGAGTGACTCTTAACAAACATCAAAATTCAAAGAGAAGATGCCGTGTCTTTGATGTTTAAAAAAAAAAAAAAAAAGTTTGATGAAAAAGGGTGAAATACATATATTTCTCTCGTCTGTACGCTTTTTGCATATGTTCTCTAAAATAGATAATTTTTTCTCAATGAGAATTGGAAAAAATCTCTGAGTAGCCCATTTTTCTTCATTTTCACTCTAATTTACGATAGTATTATCAGAGGGTTGGTGTGATAATGTTTTCCTTGTTTTTCCCATCTTTTTCCACTTTTTCTTATCCCTCTTTTTTTCATAATAAATTTGCAATCAATAATATCACACCCAATAAGTTGATTGTAATTTACCAAGATTAGATCAAGATTTTTCATTTTATTAATGGGAGGATGGAGTATGCTTTGCTGCGGCATTAACCACTAATTCACTAATTATGGGTTTATGGCATCATTAGACGAGAAAAAAAAGCCACCAGTGTTTCTTGATTGTTGTATGGTATTTGAACTTTTCATTAAACTAATACCGTCAGGGGTATTAGTGTAAAATAATGGTAGAGTAAAGACAACACGAAAATGAACATATCTATTTATAGAATCCATATAAGAATATTCCGAATGAATCTCCCTATTAGTACGTGCTTTTTTGGGTCTCAAGACTATGTGCAGTAACCCAAATATTTAAGCAAATTGTAAAAAAAAAAAAAAAAATATGACAGTTACCATACATACATGATCTAGGCGATTGACAATCCCAGGTCAAATGTGAATTTAGGTGTCTTGTGATACTTCTTAATTGATTACTTAAATTATTTTAGATAAAATAGAAAAATATAGATATTATAGATAATTTTGTGTTAAAAATAATGAAAATTTTATATCAAAATTTTGTGATGATTTTTTCTCAATATATATCATTTTTAATATTTCATATAGAAACTAAAATTTCATTCCTTACACAATTTTTTTTCCTACAATTTTATTTTCACAAACTTAGTATCATCGAAACCTATATATGGATCCAAATCATCAAAATTATAGTTCTTGATTTCAAAATTCTCAAAATTATCCAAAGTTATTATAGAATATTCTAAACGCACAAAATCTTCAAAATTTTGCATTTTAAAATGTAATTACAAAAATATTATATTAACTTATATTGAGATGATTGATGGAAATCGAAGATCACTATAGAGATGGTCATCTTCTCTCATACATTGTCCAAATTGGGCCTCTCTCAGTCAATAATATACAATAATGTGCAAAAGAGTTAATTTTTTCAAATTTTTGAAAGTGATATTTTCCTGAGATAATTATTAAAAGTTATGTTATCTATACTATAATATTTTTGAAATATATGGCTACTAACATGTAATATTTCTGTCGATAACTACTAATTTATCTTAGATTAAACTATGGCTTGATACTCAAATTTTAGAATTTTAAAGAAAACATCCCGAATGATACATAATTACAATTAAATACTATAATTATTAAATTCTTTAATGAAAATACCCCAAATTATATATAATTATAATTAAATACTTAAATTACAATTTTACTTTTTTAATACTATAGCCCCCAAATTTATTTACTATAACCCTCGATCTAAAATAATAATCATAATAAATAAAGTTCTAAAAGGATCCAGTAAAATGATAAGTATCTAAACGTTCAATAAATAAAATATAATAAACCATAGGCTTAACAATACGTTCTTTTGGCCATATATCATCATTATATTTGTATGTCCGGTTGCGTTAATCATTGTCGCAGTGCTGAGAACATAAAATCATAATTTTTGACATTTTCTCAATTATCTCATTCCCACATATCAAAATTTCAGTGAAACTGGTGGTGACGTGTCGGCCGAAATTCAACGAAAAGTTATAATTTAAATGACAATTATCTCAACGACATCATTTTGAAGAGCAGACGTTTTGTCCACGTCGGAAATTCCGGCTGACACGTCACCACCAACTTCACTGGAATTTTGTTATATGAGATAATTGAAAAAATGTCAAAAGCTATGATTTTATGTTTCAGTTTTAAAAGTTATGAAATTGATCAAAAATCAACGAAAAGTTATGATTTAAATGACAATTATCCCAATGTAGAATTAGAAAAAATCGTTGGTCATTATTGAGGAAATTGAATTTTAAAGTTGAGTATATATTGGGCCTCGGGCCTCGGGCCTCGGGTAGTAGTGGATTGGACTGTAAATACAGAGAAGCGACGTCGGATTAGGGGGAATGCATGGTTAATATGCACGTGGCACCCCCCACTACAGGTGTCCAACTATTCGCCCGCCATTGCATCTTATAAGAATCTCTCTTCTAATTTTCTCAAACTACAATTCAAGCAATTTGAAGGAGAGAAGCAATCAATCAAGCTAATATGGCAGCCGTGTCTACAGTGAGGAAGGCAATTCTCAGCCTCTCCAAGTCGTCGGAAATGGCCCAATCCCTCACCCTCCGCCCCACCGTTTCTCGAATTTGCTTCGCCGGCGCTTCGAGATACCAACAGGTACTACATTCACATTCTTCCTTTATCAAATCTTTTTCACCTTCCATAGTTCACGCCAAACCGCATGTTAAGGAAATAAACATGGCCGGCGAGGCCCGCACAAGAGAGTACAGTCCGTACAACGCCGACGAGTCTGTCGACGAGCCGCGCGATGAGGTCAGAGAGACCATGGATAAGGCCAAGGAGAGCGCCTACGACACAGCCGACGCTGTGAAGGAGAGGGCGCAGCAGATGAACGACAAAACCAAGGAGAATCTGGGCTCCATGGCAGATAAGGCTTACGAGATGAGAGACAAGACCGTCGACACCGCCGGCAACATGGCCGACAAGACCAAGCGGCAGGCGCACGAGGCGTCCAACAAGTTCAAGGGCGCGGTGGAGACGGCAGCGGACAAGACCAGGGAGTACGCGAAAGGGGCTAAGAAGACCACCATGAGCGCCGCCGAGAAAGTGGCGGACGCGGCCAAGGGCGCCTGGGGGGCGGGGAAGGAGACGGTCGTGGGGAAGCCGGATGACGACTACTTGGATGATCACGTCAAGAAGTCGGCCCGTATGGATGAAGATGTGGTGGATGCGAGGCGGCGGCGCACGGACGAGCACGACCGCGATAAGCTTTGAAGCGGGGTGTTTGTTCCGCGGCCTTCTTTGACTGTATTTTTCTGCTTAGTGCGAAGATCAGCACCAAATAATTTCCTGTAGACGATCGGTGTATGTTTCCAATAGATGCGATATAAATGCCATTAAAGTAAAAAATTGGACCAAACAAAAACCCCAAAGAAAACTTTACAGTTACAGTAAGATTTAATTAATCTCCAATTTCCTTACTTTTGTATAATATTCTCGTGTATTTTCTTTTCTTTCTATGGTCCATAATTGATCTCAGTTTGAATATAAGATGTAGTTCGAATTTGATCACATCTATATATTATATACAAATAGGGGTCTAAACTGAATTTTACAGAGATGGGCAGTAGCTAGCTCGTTAGTTCTTGAAAGCCTGCCTTTGATTAGTTCTATTGCTGGGATTTCTTTAACCTTGGTATCGTTGAGGCTAATCAATCCACTATGATGCTCTTCAATTCTATATCACTAGATACTTTAATTTCAACTTTCTTCAAGTTTCTTCCTACCTCACTTCTAACTATTTAATAGACAATACTATCGTAATAATATTTTTCATACATATATATATATATATATATATATATAGGCGTGAATAAATTCGAACTAAATCTTATATCTGAATCGAGATCGAATTTAGATTGTAAAATCGAACTAACCCAAAATCTGATGGATTAACCCATCGACAACCTTATAATCATATTATTATCACTGTATACGAATAAGAAAAATGGATGAGAAGACAGGCCCAACTGAATTTTGTATATTGAGCCAGTATTATGAGCTACTTAGGCCGCTGACTAGTCAAATTAGAAAAACTGGGCTAACTCAAATCGAACAGAAGACAAAATCAAGATTCAGCAGTTGGCATCTAGCGTCAGCTTTGGGCTCCTAATTAACTACCCGATCATACTAACGTGACTCACATCACTTGCAGTATATATTTATATAATTGTCATTTAAATCATAACTTTTCGTTAACTTTTGGTTAATTCCATAAATTTTGAAACTGGAATATAAAATCATAACTTTTGATATTTTCTCAATTATCCCATAGATTAAAATTTCAGTGAAATTGGTGGTGACGTGTCAACCGGAATTTCCAACGTGGACAAAACATTCGTTCTTCAAAACGATGTCGTTGAGATAATTGTCATTTAAATCATAATTTAAATTTCCGACGTGGACAAAAGATTCGTTCTTCAAAACGATGTCGTTGAGATAATTGTCATTTAAATCATAATTTTTCGTTGAATTCCGACCGACACGTCACCACCAATTTCACTGTAATTTTGATATGTAAGATAATTGAGAAAATGTCAAAAGTTGTGATTTTATGTTCCAATTTCAAAAGTTATTGGATTGACCAGAAGTCAACGAAAAGTTATGATTTAAATGGCAATAATTTCTTATACATAGATAGATAGATAATATATGAAATTTTGGGTGATTTTCAATTTTTGATGGCATTTTTATTCTTTTTAATTGTAATTGTGGTGGTTGGATGTTATCTGCGTGGTAAAATAAACTACGATAATTTCTAATGATGTAGGCGAAGACCCAACTATTTTCACTTATAACGTGAAATTGATTAATTAATTAATCGAAGAGAGAACTTTCCTTGATTTCGTACAAAAATTCGCATGTAATATGAATTGATTTACTATGTGTTATATTATTAATGTACACTATATGTTTCACACTGGTAAATAGAATGTGCAAGAAAATAGCATTTTTAACAACAAATTGTCAAATAACTACGCTTTTATAGCACGTCAAATCAGAAATTAATGACCTAAGGGATTAGCCGTATGGTCATTATTAACGAATCACTATTATTAACTCCTAAATAATTTCCGTAGTTGATCAATAATAAAAGTAGAGCACTACAACAATTAACAGGACACATTACACAAAGCTACGCTTCAGCGCCTGCTTTTATATTTGGCAACTTCAAATTGTTCATTCAAATTGTAGCTTAGTTTGATCGATGAATCGCAATTTAGTTGGTAAGACGTTTTCTCTTCAACCAATAGATCAGAGTTTGAATCGCCACGGGATAAATGAGGAACCATTATTGATCCTTCTTAATAAAAGAAAATTGTAGCTTAGTTTAGTTGTTTTATGGGTAAAGAAGAAGTGTAAATTTCTTGCCTAAAAAATTTTATTAAGTGAAAACATTTTGAACTTGTAAAACAATTTATTTAATGTGTCATCAATATTTATTTTATTTGTGAGGGTCGGATGCGATATCATTGTTGTTCCTAGATTCTGCTAGAGATATGTGGTTTTCTATAACTAAAGGGGTGGAATGGTGTGTTAATAATTTTTTAGGCTGGAGTAATGATTTTGAGAGTTTAAGAAATTGATTGATATCGTGAGAGAATAAATGCACTTTTCATAAAAATAAAAACGTAACTTCAAGGAAAATATAGAGATGTCAACAGTTCTGGTTGAAAATATTAAAGAAAAATAAAAGTAATACTATTATAAAACGAATGTAATTACAGTTGAACTTAAACTTCATAAACCAAAGTTCATGGATCAACAAAAAAGAAATAACCCTAAAGGTGATCTAGTTTTCTAAAATTAATGGAATTACAAAAACTTAAGTGTACAAACCAAATTAAGTTCATGGATCAACAAAAATAAATGATTCGGAAGTATAAGTACACATTATAAAAAAAAATTAAAAAAAATTAAAAGTAGAACTGACTCATTCTGAAATAAATAAGTGAAAATGTAATTTATACACGTTCGTCTCTCGTCATTTCTTCTTCAAGTTAATCATTTTTTGGTCTAGTTCGCAAGGGCACTGGCATCGGCGGGCTTGACTGCGAACCGTTCGTTGTTGCTGTTGGCTTACCACCGCCGGCTCTTAACAGTAGGGAGGGCCTCCAGGTCGCTGACATGTGTTGACGTAGTAATTATATTTTTTTTCTTTTTTTCTTTTTTTATTTTTTAATTCTAATATATACTTGATGTATGCATTTAATACACACTAGAGGCCTTGATTTAGTGGTAAAAGTAGTTCGCACCACCCATTTGGGTTTGAAATCCACTAGTCCCATACACTTGGGTTTGAAATCCACTAGTCCCATATTTATTTACTCTATTATTTTATTTATTTTTTCTCGTTATTTTCTTGATTTTTTTGTTAAGTTTTCATAATATTATTTAATTTATATAATAAAAATCTAATTCAAATTACGGAATAAAAATTATATGAATTATAAAATAATTAAAAAAATAAGAGATGAATAATGTAATGAAAAGTTAAGGCTCGACCACTAATGCAAGGGGTATAACAATTAAAAGAAAAGTTATTGTAAGACCCATGAATAGTGTAATGGAAAGATGAAGCCTTGGCTGCTGATGCGAACGCCCTAAGAAAGGGGATAGAGAGAGAAAATTAGATTTTTAGGAACAAAATAAAAATAGCTTTTTGTATAATGAAAATCCATGGCCACTGTTTCTGATATATATAGGGGTAAATAAAATATTCGTAATCCAAATAACCAAATCGAAATATTAAATTCAGTTTGGATTTTTTGAATTTTCTAATCGAATCGATTTTATCTAAATATTATATTTAAATAAAATATTTTATTTAAATATCATTTTTAAATAAAATGTTTAATTCAAATAATATTTCATTTAAATATTTATAATCTAATATATATAATAATTAAAAACATTATTTTGAATTTTCGGATATTCTTGAAAATTTTCGGATATTTCAGATTTTCTGGTTCAAGTTCGGATTTATTTATAAAAAGAATTACATCTTTAGGTTTGGATTTTTTAATATTTCAGATCGGTTCGATTTTATATTCTTTTAAAATTCGAATTAAGTAAAAATTCAATCTGAAATACGAATATTCACCCCTAGGTATATCAGGGGTGGTATTCGAACCATAAACATTTAGCCTTAAATTAAAAATACGAAAAAATAATGGGATGAGTCGGAGAATATACTTGGGTTGAGTGGGCGTCCAAACGGACCCCAAGTGATGTCCGTAGCATAGAATAGAATAGAATCCTCTCATCAACAAAAAGCGGAGAAAGTGGGATGAGAGAGAGATAGTACTTGTCGTAAATAAAAGACCAAGACAATAAAGCTGACACAGCCACCAGTCCGCCACCCCTTTCGCCACCACCAGGTAGCCGAGCCGCCGGCCGGCCGGCCGCCATCTCTGCCACTCCGCTGCAGGGTGGGTGGTCCCGTCCCTCTGTTCTTCCTTCCTTCCTTCCTAGCTACACCACCTACACAACTTTCCTTCTCCAATCCATTTTACGTGTTTCCTGCTGACATTCTGATCTGAGGTTAGTTTATTTCATGGATCCATCCAATTTTCCATCGCTCTTTCAATTAATGCACAATTCCCACCACAAATTAAGGGTTTATAATTTGAACAAGGTTTAGACAAATCCTCAATTTTTGCAAATCCCCTTGAATGATCGGTCTGCAGACCTGTTTGTCTCCATCCTCAGGCTAGACTAGATCAGGGAGAGAAAGAAACTTTGTGAGATGTCCGTACAAAGCATCCATCTTTTATATTCTCTCTTTTTTCCGAAGTATTAAGGTGAAGAACCAAAAAGGGGCAGGTGGCTCTTCCGCAATGATTTCTGTCTCATACCTCCTTTTCTCTCTCTAACTTAATCTGCGATTCCCGCAACTAGTAAATCTGAGCAGATTTCGTCGAGAGATTTATTCTTAAATTTGGTTTGGCCTTTTCTACAATAGAAGATAAAAGGAAAACCCTGGGTAGGTAGAGAAGAAATCAAACCTCATGCACCATTCCCACGATTCTCCTAATCCCAACAGACAACTCTGGATTGCATACATATCTCTTCCGTTGAATAATCTTACCAGTTAAGCCCGCATGCACTCAAATCTCTCTTCTTTCTCTCTCTCTCTCTCTGTGTACATATATATACAAACTCACTGTTATATATATATATTTATGCACACGCGCAGACGAATATGGAGCAGCGCAGAAATGATCAGGACAGACTGAAGCACCAGCAAGATCAGCAACGTGTGAAGCCACCGGAGACGCACCAGATGGCGCCGCCGCCACCGCAGAAGTGCCCGCGGTGCGAATCCGCCAACACCAAGTTTTGCTATTACAATAACTACAGCCTCTCGCAGCCGCGCTACTTCTGCAAGGCCTGCAGGAGGTACTGGACCCAAGGCGGAACCCTAAGAAACGTACCCATCGGCGGCGGCTGTCGCAAGAGCAAGCGCCCCAAACCCTCCTCCTCCGCCCCGTCTTCCTCCGCGGGCGAGATCGGCAGGACTCAGCCGCTGTCGCCCGCGATCCCATCTCAAACCCTGACGGCTTTGAATTCGGGTCAACAGCCAATGAGGCCTTTCCCTCCGATCATGTCGTCCATGGGCAACACCTTCTACGGCGGCGGCTCCTTTCTCTCGTCTTTGGCCGCCATGCAATCTTTATCCGCCGGAATCAGCCAAGGCGCCGCGCTCAATTTAGGCGGCGGAGGAGGCCAATACGATGCGCTTTTGCAAGGGGTCAGCCTTCCATCTTTGAAACCCCAGTCACCGCCGCCGCACCAATTTCAGCTGCAAAATGATCAGTATTTCCCATCGCAACACAACTTGACTAATCCGCCGCGGCCTTCTTGGACTCAAAGCTTCATTAATAGAGGTCCCGCCGCCGCCGCAGCCGCCACCTCCGCTGCAAGGTCGAGTTTTTGGACCGGCGACGGCGACAACCAGGCCGGTTCTTCATTCAACCCGAATCATTGGCAGGATAGCAATCCGGGGTTTGATCCATCTTCTCAGTAAATTTTAGAAAATTTCTAGATTTCCGTTGCACACACATATCTATCTCGTTCATTATTAGGTTTCGATCTCCCTTTTCTTCCAATCGAGTATTTGGGTTATAATTTTTCTTGAAAAAAAAAAGATGGGTGTTCTAGGTTGCAAACTTTGAATTGCAAGAAATGTAATATTTCTAATGATGCAGATGTGTATTAGCAATGTTGTAATTAACCATCTTATAGAGATTCAATTTAAGTTGGGTTAGGTTTGCTTGTTCAACTTTTTGATCAAAAGTAAATAGGGTTTAATGTGGATGCCTTTAGCTTTTTGTTGCTTTAATTCAGTTTTGACAATATAGAATCTGAGTTACCACTTACGAGAGCACAGAGAGAGAGAGAGTAATGTAGTTGGCTTTGTACGAGTGCTTTATAATTTAAGTAGGGGTTTTCGTAGACTGTGTAAAGTCTAAAAAGGAAGTCATTTAAACCAAGATAAGAGAATAATGCATGAATGGATGAGCTCTATGTCAGGCTAAAGCTAAAGCTAACGCCTAAAGCTGATGGATAAGATCGATCATTATGTAATGTGGTATGCATGCGCCTGCCCCTCAACTCGACCGACAAATTAACCTCATACCCCTTAACTACTTCCTAACTTGAGTAGACAATGAATTACAACTCGTTGCTAAGATGGGTTCCAGCACCTTTAGTATGCCTAAATACGATAAATAAGGTAATTTATGAGATTTTTTCATTGGGTTTTGAAACTTTGACGAGGCATTTGCCCCTCTTGGGCATAAGTTGGTTCCGCCCCAGCTCGTTGTCAGTGTGTGTAAGCTTTCACATCTAAGATACACGTTTTATATGATTGAAGCTTCTTACAAGAAGAGAAGCTATTTGTTCAAGCATACGCGTACATCTTACTATATATATCTATCATTATTAATTAATAAGTTGGCAATAGAGGACTAAGTCCGACTTCTTGATGTTGCTCACATATTACATGCCTTCTCATTCCCACCTAATACACTAGAATCCAGTGACGACATATATGCAAAAGTGCTTTAGGTAAAACAAGAATGTTGGGACGGGTAGACACCTAAACCATTAACTATAAATTTAAATGAATTCCATGACTTAAGTCCATCAAATCGTCCATGACATAGAAACCTCAAACATAAATTTGCACTTTATTAATGTACAAATACCAGGAACAAAAGATAAGAAAGCACTTGCCAGCTTACACGACATAGAATATAGTATTAAATTGGGACCTGTTGCATCAGTCCATTAATGAAATAATTTCTGCAGATATTGGAATGTTGCATGTATTTCTACGCGTAGTATTAAACCATAAACTATAAATTAGTCAAGAAGATGTACATGAGAGAGAGAGGTGTACAAGTCTAGGCTCCATTAAAATCCCTACATATAGAGAGAGGTGAAAATGGGTGGTGGAGAGACCAATGACAAGATGATATAGCCCATAGGCAGCCAACACACTAAAATAATTAAAAAGGCAAATTAAAGCATGACATAGATATGATTGTGTGGCAAAATCTTCCTTTTTCATTACTTACAACTTTAATTTTCTTTTTGACAAGTGCACCAAAGGAACAATCCAGTGTCCACCTTTACCACTACCATTCCTATGTACATTACTACTTCACATTGGATTCTGGGTCCCTATTCTTTCTCTCTTGCTTTCTTCTTTCTTATTAAATTATTTTTTTTTCATTAATTCATATGGCATGCACAATTTAAGGGACCCAACTGTCTCCAGATTTTTTTTTAAAACTTTTAACTAGGTATATATAAAGACATCATCCAGTTAAATTCAAGATGACTTTCATCATTATTCTGCTTTCCAAGTAATTAAAATGTGATTTCCGCCACCATAAATGACTCACTCGCGATAAGAGTTCCTATTTTTCAACTCTTTATGATAGTTTAATTTAATCTACCTATACTTTGTTGTTTGGTCATACACGTGGGAGCAATGATATTTTTTGACATCTCCTTATATATTTCAAGATCCGGGGTTCCTCATTTACCTCTATAATGACTCGAACCTCTGACCTATTTATTGGAGAGAAACGTCTTACTGACTAAGTTATGTTTCTTGTTCTCGCTGGTAAGTTTAAGTCAATTTAGATTACATGTTGATTATATGTCATCATTACTTAGATTTTCAACTGGGAAAACATGAGAAAAGAATACAGTAGCGATTCAAGATTGAGTGCATTTTAATGTACATCTTCCATTTGTCCTATATATATAGGTTCACGGTAATAAAACTTTAATTCAAAAGCGATTTTTCACATGAAAAAGACAATTCAATATGATGAAGAGAGCATATATTAGGCATAATTTGGTCGTGGGTCTTTGGTCAATTTGATTCTGTTATATGATTATATACTTTTTATGTAGCCAATAAGATAAAACCATGCATTTTACACCAATTTTAAAAGCCTTTTTGGAGCCACACTTACATAGGAATTAATTTAGTATGCACTATATATCACCCCACGTGTCACGCCTTTCGAATTCTCTTCAACTTTAAGTCTTCAACTTCATCATAAATTTCATCAATCAAGCTCATAATGTACTCCACAATCCTATAGAAACTAACTATGACAACTTATTTTTCACTTGTTTTTTATTGTTGGGCTGATTAGTGATTAATTAATTAGCTTAGGTTGCTAAAATGTGGGGATTGATTTCTCAAAAGATTACCAAACTATAGTATTGTATCAAAAAGAGTGTTAAACAAAATTTTATATCACAATTGATAGCCAAATTTATCTTTTAATGTATTTTGATATTTTAAAGATTCTACTTATTTTTGTTAGAAAAATATAAAATTATTTTCTAAAGTAAATATGGTGAATACAATGATGTTTTTATTTGTTTGAGATCGATTAGATAATTAAATTATAGAAGAAAAATAATTTTAAAGATGTTTATAAGGGTAAAAAAAGAAAGAAAATAAAAGTTTTGTACGCATTTTAATACAAAATTTTATTTAGTACCCTTCTTGATAAAAACAGTAACTTTTTAAGAAATTAACTCTACAATGTGCTCTCAATCTAAATATGAGTGAGAATTGCAAGATTCATTAGGGGCAGCAATTCATACTTTTTATTGAATCATAAATAGAATTTAGATTTTGATATCATTTCGTGCAAATCGAAATATATTATATTAAGATTATCTAGTTTTTCATATAATTACATATAACTTCTCTTTCGAAAGAAAAATATGAAAGAACGAGCTTACAATCTAGCTACCATTGAGAAAACTGTGGAGAAATTGCAATTGTAAGGTCATTAATTGATCATGATGATAATTGGAAAATCAGTGGGAGTTTGTCATCATTAATTAAGTGCATTCATATATTTTGTAGAATTATTAGAGAGATGGAGTGATTAAGGATATGTGGGGGGCCATGTTACGAGGATTAGCAAAGCCAACGAAGCACACAATCTTTTAGCCTTACCTTCCCAAAGTGATCAAACATGCATTGGCAAATTAAAGGGGAAAGTGCCTCGCATCTAGCGACGTGTATCTTAATTTGTTTTGTGCTAATCTTATTCGATAACGAGTGATGCTAAACAGTTACATTATGGCTGCTCATACATAACTCTTTTGAAGATATTAGACCAATTCAGTTAAAATTGATTCACCTGATGAAATTAAATTTATTATCTTTACTTTCATATATGCATTCATAGATGATACGAAAATTATACTCCATTTATTTATTAAGGGTGTCCTAGTCTTATATATATGAAAGTAACAAAATCTCACTCTATATATATACATGAGCAAGAGCAATTACGTGTGAATCTTACATAAACTCTTTTACCTAGTACATGTAAAAATAAATGGATTCTTTTTGTGGGACGAGAAAATTATATAGTATTCTTTTTGTGGGAAATGATATTGAAGGAGGGAGACTAATTGTTAAACAATTAGAGAATCAAACTAATTTAAGTAATTGGTCTCAATATAATTATTATATATTTTTAAATAATCTTTGTAATTTATTCTTAAAGCCATCAATGGGAATCCTCTATTGTGGATAATTACTTTATTATAGGCCCAAACTGACTAAGCGTAGGCCCAAGTTAAGTTGTTCTTATCCAGCTAAATTTGGAGCGGCCCAGCCCAATAAACGGGTGCAGCGGCCGCCTCCACCCATAGAGGGAAAATCGTGGGCAAGTATAAATAGAGTGATATTCGAACATAATAGGTGTAGAAAAGTAAAAATCTAATCTTGCATGCCTATTTCTTTTTCTAATTATAGACCAAAAGATACATATATAGCCTATATAGGCAAGACTATTATTATGTTTTTTTTTTACATCACTTTCTTTTACGTTTTGCCCATAAATTACCCAAAATATGCATGCATATATGGAGGCCCTACCTCAATGGGTAGCATATATAGGATTTGAACATGAAACATCTCACAAAAAAAAAAAAAAAAAATAGTCTAAACAAGGCAAAACATGAGACTACACATATTTGATATTAATGATAGGATTGAAACAAATTAAACTTGAATAATTGAATATGTATTAATGAGGGGGTGTTTGTTTCAAGTAGGGGAAGAAGTAAATATGTAAAACATAAAAAATGTTAATTTATACTACACGAAAGCGATGCTCATACATGATGATGATGCTCACGTAAAGTATCTTGTATAACTTTTTTATAAATATATATATGACATATATTGAAATAGTGAATGCAAAAGTAATATAAAAATCAAACAATAGTAAATCTCATTGTCACCTTTACTTGAGCATCCTATGGATGCAAGAATATGAGATAAAAAGTTGCATAGGCTGAATTCGATAACTTTTTTCCCGTATATCACCACATGACGACCACTAACCATATATATCAACTGTCTCATGACTGAGATTCATGTAAACCAATAGTTAAATAGCTGTAAATACTCTCTCTCTCTCTCTCTCTCTCTTGTATACCATTATAGTTACCCAAAACCGAAAATCAACAAATTCTTGAAGAAATACAAACACACTTTACCACTTGCTTCATCAACATGTAAATGTATTTATCTAAAGTAAACCCCAATTCCAAAACCTGATACACAAACTAAACAAATACACCAAAAAAGAAGAAAACCAATGTCATAATAATATATATACATATAGATTAAGGTTTAGCTATTTATGAACTGATCAAATCATAGTGATAACAATGTGTTCGAATAAGAAACCTGTTCCGACGAGAAGAAGAGGATCCGAGGTTCCTCTCAGCGCAAAATAGCCTTCCGTGTCAAAAATTAAGCAGGCTGAATTTTCTTGCTGCTGACATGATCGCTCCGATCCTAATGCTCTCCTTCCATCGTTATCCATTTCCGCCCAATGTCTCATATTTCCACTTCAGTATTCATCAATGGCGGAATTTAAGAAAAAGAAAAAAAGAAGAAGAAGAAGAAGAAGAAGAAGAAGAAGAAGAAGAAGAAGAAGAAGAAGAAGAAGAAGAAGAAGGCTATACCCCAGCTCCTAAAAGGACCACCCAATCAGTTAATGAATGATTAAAGAGAGAGATTAAATGAAGAAGAATGGAAGCTTCTAGATCAGAGATGGAACGGAGGAACCCATGGTTGAAGGGTCAAACCAAGCACCTACGCTGCTTGTGTTCCATCCGAGAGAAGAAGGATCAGAAGAATTAATCTGATCGATAGGGTTTGTGTTTAGGTACGGATTCTGGTTCAGGTTCGGGTTCGGGTTCCAAGCCATTCTATTCTCTCCTTCGGCTTTCACTTGCTTACCCATACCCGGGTCCTCGCAATGGATCAAACCAGGAGCGCCGAATTTGTGGGTGGAAGCCAGCAAAGACGCCATTGTTGAGGCTGTGGAGAGGGAGGAAGATCCGAAGAAAATAGAGTTGTTTGCAGATGAAGAGAAAAGCGACGACGAAACCTCTTCGATCGGCTTGAACCCGTTGCTGGGTGCTTCGGCCGCTCCGAGTCCGGATGAAAACCCTAACCCGAGACCGTTGATTTGAGGCTGGTGAAGATCGAATCCGGAATCATCTGAAGAAACCCTAAAACTGGAAAACGGAAAGTTGAGCTCGAGAGGATTAGTGTTGAGGCCGTAAAACAAAGGATTTTGGATATGGTTGGAAGGCAGGGCAGGCAGATCTATCTGCGGCTGGGAGGTGGTGCTGGCGTCGGCGGAGGAGGAGTGGCGCTTGGGGCGCTTGTTCTTGCGGCATCCACCGCCAACGGGGACGTTGCGGAGGGTGCCGCCTCTGGTCCAGTAGCGCTTGCAGGCTTTGCAAAAGTGGCGAGGCTGAGACAAGCTATAGTTGTTGTAGTAGCAGAATTTGGTATTGGAGGAATCGCAGCGAGGGCACTTGAGAGGGTGGGAATCAGCTGGATTAGGCTTATCGGCAGCGGCGGCCATTACATTATTTGCTGATGATGAAGCCATGAAGGTTTTGTGATCATCCAGTATTATCTGATTCTGAGCAAACAAAGAGAAAGAAAGAATTGGAGATGGGGTGCTTTTAGGGTAAAAATTAACTACACATTACGGATATTCTTGGACAAAAGCTATAAAACAAAAGATGGGGTCGTCTTTGTTAGCGTAATAATTGAGACAATGAGAGAGAGAGAGAGAGAGAGAGAGAGAAGGGAACCTGTGGCCATTGATTAGTGGTGGAAGAAGAGATGATCTTGTTGTCACAGTTTCCTAGCATTTTTCGTCTTTCACAGAAAGAGGAATCCTTTGAAACCAAAGAGTATCAAGACAAGGAGCAGGTGACGACGTGAGAATTGAACTCGTTGCGTTGACGGGGGTTGAAATGTTTTTCAAGCATGATTACAAATAAGATTTAAATTTCCTTCTTTAATTATTAATTAATTAGTTTCACGTGAAGGGCCGCGAGAGCATCACTTCTATTACTTTGACACTTTTCCAGCACTCAACCACAATTATTACAAATTAATCCTTTTTCAAGACCCACTCATCAAATTTTAATTAATTAGTCGGCGCGTTATATACAACCCTTTTTTCGGAATTTGATTCTTGTCATATGTGATTTTTAGATAAAGGTTCTCTCTCCCTCTCTCATTGTATATGGAATTAGTTTACTAAAATAGCTATTTTTTATTGTAGAAATAAAAGAATAGTCATAAAGATAAGAAGATAAATAAAATAACTATTTTTGGCTCCTTATAGCACCATTTTGTTTTTAATTGGCGAATACAAGATCAAGAATAAGTCGTGACTTAGCCTATTTATTTAAAGAGCAATTCAAAACTAAACTTATTATTAACCGTGAATTAAGGAGTAAAATAATAAGAGATTGTTTTTAAAAAAATTCATGTTAATAGCTCATTTTTATATTTACTATCTAAAATGGTAATTTTGTTAGACCACTCTAATATATATATACATTCATATGATACATGTAGTATCAAAAATAAAATTAATATTATTTCTAGTTTCACTTTCTTTGAATACTCTCTTCGCTTCCAAATAAATGAGTTCTTATGTCATCAAATTCGCATATAAAAAAAAGTAAAAGATATTTGTATTCAGGACAAATGTAAAATATGACGTTTTGCAATATTGTATTTAGAAATTTTGAGATGTGATACTTATTTAAGAATAAAATCATCTTCAAATAATAGGACAGTTATACAAGAATAGATGACAGCGTATTTTAGTACGATATTAGAAAATTGTAGAGAGCTGGGAATGTAGGTGCAATTAGAAGAAGTGTAGGGCGACATTCTTAGCGAGGAAGAGGACAGAGAAATAAAGGTGCAACATACGACAGATAATCTCGAGAAGTTCAAGAATGTAAAAGGAGAGAACAATTTCCATGGAATTTGCAGAGCCCAACGCAACGCATATCTCTCTCTCACTCTCTCTCTCTAAATCTATAATATATATATATATATATATAGTAAACACAGCTAAGGTAATCACTCACATTACCATAGTTAGTGATACAGATAAGAGACAGGGATAGAGGGAATCCCCAGGGCTCGAAACCCCACGCTGGAACAGCAAATCCCACTTATTCTCCTCGTATTATAATAAATGCAACTAGCTCATTCATTCAATCTATTTTTTTGTTTTTTTTGCTTAATCATCGGCTCTCTCACTCTCAAATTCTAACCTAATTGAGATTTCTCTCTCTCACAATTCACAAATTGTGAAGCCAAGACCTCCAATACGGCCGGCCAATCTTCCTTTTCTTCTATTTATTTTAAATTGAGGCAATAACAACGGTGAAAATTAAACCTTACATAACCATTAACCGCAGCCACTTGTGTAAGTGGTTGACCTCCAACATCAGCCTTTTAATGAAAAAAATAAAAATGAACAATAAAAATAGCGTAGGATGGAGATGGTCGGTCATGTCAAATATGAAACCACCCTTGATCTCTCTCCTTTTTAATTGTTCAGCCAATGGAATGGAGACATTTGGTTAGTCAGAATTTATTTTCATATATAAATAAAATTATCACATCTTTACATAATATAATAAAATATATTGAAAAATATATCAAAATCTTTTTTTTTTCTCTATAAATACTGACCAAATTTTGCTATATCTTTACATACCTAATAATACTCTTTTTCTTTCTACTTATAGCATTTATGAAATCTTTTGCTATTTCCCATATGGATCGAGACTAACTCTTTCTAAAATTACTTTTAATGAATTATTTTTTATCAAATATGTTTACTTAATAAAAGAAAATAAATATTATTAAATATTGCGGTTGGTGATTGGATTATAAAAAAAATGTGACTGATTGTGACAAAAATAAGATAGAAGGAGGACAGAAAAATGAATTAAATATGAAAATGGCTGGATAGTTGGATTTTTAGATGATTACTGATGATGATAGTCTTAGATGTTTCACCATTTGAATGTACTTAACGAATAAGTGCTAAATTAATTAACTTTCTGAGGACGTAGAAGATTTTGCTTGATTACTCCAAAATTCAGTTAAGAGAATGAAAGTATTAGACTGTTAATTATATATAGAAACGCTGACATCGGTAGTAATTTTACCTCTACTGCTTCAACAATAATTTTATTAATTGACATTAAGTCAAATTTTAATATTTTATTTGAAGGGGTTAGCTCTCCATCACATTGGCCGTGTGACCAGATAATTTTAGTGACATATATATTAATATAATATTTTGACAATAACATAATCTAATTAACAAATGAAAAAGAAATATAAAATATTACTACAAAAACACACGTTTTACCGATAAAATCAGTTACCGACGGATTACCTGCGAATTACACGCGTCGGTAAAGTGTTTGCCGGAAAAACAATTACCAGTGGATTTTGTCCATCGGTAAATATTACCAGTGGCCGTTTCCGCTGGTTAAAGTTTGACGGGAAACAACAAACTTTCCGACGGATCACTAGCAGTATTGAATCCGCCAGTAATTTATAAAAAAAAGTTCAAAAGATAATATTCCATTTTTCGGCGCCGAGCTTCATAGACCTCGAAGTTTTCGACGTCTACAAGACAATTTCAAGGGGAATCTACCATCGAAGTTCTTGAATTTCAAGAAGTTGAGAGTTATGGCGCTTTGTGGAAACTACTTCTCCGGCCATATATCGGAGATATACTCCAATTTCGAGAGCGTCACGTATTTGGTGTTGCAGGGGAACAGTTTGAGCCGGAGAATTCCGCCAGGATTGGCTAAAATTTCCAATCCGTAAATGTTGTAACTAGGTTATTTCAACGCGGACGAGGCCAGAATTCCGCCAGAGTTCGGCACTACATCCACTCTCAAACTGCTCAACCTAGACTCCTGCAATCTCATCGGACAAATTCTGGCAGAGTTGTCGATGATGACGAGCCTGATGCCACCGGACCTTTCCATCAACAATATTGCTGCCGTTTTTCTACTTCGGCTCACGTTCTTCCGGAAAAGACCGCATTGGTGGCCATCCCACCACTTGTGCCATGGATTAACAAAATCACATTCAATTTCAAAAATTATTCTAACTAATCGTGTTTGTATTCTTCGAATATCGCTTACTTCGCTGAAGGCCTGGATCCTTAAGAGAAACTGGTTCGCCGTTGGCGGATGATGAGTTCTTGACAGTCTCCTTTAGATCTGAGTCGTCGAATGAAGGTTGACTTTGAGATCAACTGTCTCGGAGAAACCTCTCTTTTCGTTGGTCTTGATGGAATCGCTCTCGCCCCCGCCACAGGCAACCCGAGGCACAACTTAGTTTACTTGAAATTCGGGCCATGAGTCTTCGTTCGAGTGAATTGAGATCGTCATTGCAGCATAGGAGAGTGGAAATGCAAGGAAGGCGACATGTGAGAGAAAGACACTTGACATTATTAGGGTTTGCTAAAAGGCTCGGTTATTGAATCAAATTTTAGCATTGGTAATCCACTGGTAATGAGAGGAAAGCGGCGGACTAAGTCCGCTGGTAATCCCTGGCATACACAAATCCGCTAGTAAAATTATTTTTTTATTCATTTAACTCCAAAATTAACTTTATCGGCGGATGATGTCCGCTGATAATATCCGACGGTAAAATTAAATTATATATTTATTTATTTTTCAAAAATAAATTTAATGGCGGATATCTGTCTGTCGGTAAATTGTACATCCGACGGTGATGTTGGTGCGTACATGCAGCTCCAAAATTCGCCAGAAATCGGTCGGTAAACCACCAGTAAATTTTCCACGGTCAGTCCGCCGGTAATTAGAAAATGACGCATTTCTGCCGATAAAATGCATAGTTTTGTAGTGTATAAAATTAAAAACTGAAAAGGATTCTTTATTTTATAAACACATGATCAACATGACAAGTTTCCTCTGAATTGTTTGTAAAGTGAATTACATTAATTACAAAGTATTTTCTAATATTTTCTTATCTTTTTTACTGGCCGCACCGCGTATTTGTTTATCTGAAATTTTTTATGGAGATGGTTCAGATATTCTGTTATATAAGAGCTAATTTTTAACCCAAAATGAAAATCATATGTAGAATTGCGACTGACTCAAATAAAAGTATATCATTCGTGTATAACCTTCATACACATTTAAATACACATGTGTGTGTGTGTGTGTTATATTATTTTCAGCTATGGACTATGGTTTCTGCTAGAACCCACAATTCTAAATATAATTATGTATTTTGTTGAAATTAAATACCAAGAGTGAAAATACTACAGAAAGCAAGAGTGTGCAAGGACTAAGAAATCATCTCTTTACTGAATAAAATTTGAGTCACGCTCTTGTGCACACTACCTAATTATGGATACTAAATCTTATTATAAATATTACATTTGAAGTAATCCTTAACTAACCTCCTAATCGCATCCTAAATATAATGATCATTGAACAATGTAAGTTACATTCGAAATCACAAGATAATTCCGTTATACTATGGATTATTTTCTGGGTTTAGGTTGGGCCCACAAGTACTGTTGAACCCACGATCTGCTCGGCTAATCTCTTACAAAAGTTGCCTAGATTTTGTTTTAGGTTTGTACGACTGCAATAATTAAAAAGTCTTATTTAAAAAAACTATGAGTTGATTGATCGCATGTGTTACGAATATAAGGGCGAAGTTGTAACTTCCCTAGTGCAATTTAAGTGGTCTTTCACGTCTTTAAATAAAGCCGAATGCGACAGGAATTTCCAAGTACGTCTGATAACAAAGGAAGAATTTATCCTACTTTGCAGAAACTTGTCTCTCGTTTTATTTATTAATTAAAAATTAATAAAAAATCGGGCATCAAAATCCAGAGAGAAATGGACCCCATGTGAGTGGTGCATGTCTACATCTATTTCGTACCCATATGTACATTGACCGTCGTCAACCCTATTTTCTCACAATAAAAAGCCAAAAACCAATTAATTATAGTTACCAAAAATTAACACTATTTCACTTGATGCTGATGCTTTCATTAATTCAATTCAACTGGGTGACATCATTAAATATACTAGTATATATACATTTAAGAAGACACCTCTCTCTCTCTCTCTCTCTCTAGCTATATATATATATATAAATATATATATATATATATATATATAGTACTAGCATAAAGGGTAAAAGAATGAAAGGATAATGGGGTTTTAGAATATGAAGAAGACGAGGGCATAACATAACATAAGCACGAGGTCCCATGTGGTGGCAGCTCATCTCAATTTAAACCGAAAAGCTGTGAGAATTCAACCAACAGATTTTGTAGTCCCCCTAGAGATTTTCATAGTCTCCTAACTATTCCATTATTAAACCTAAGTACCACTGCCTTTTCTTTTAATAATTATATTTATAAATAACGGCTATGTTTCTGGTTTTAAAATATCAGACTATTAAATTATCTATTACAAGTTGATCATGTTGATTTTTTGTGTTAATTTCTCGAGACTATATATACAAATAATTAAAGAAGGGTTTAATTTTGTGTTTTTATATACAGGCATTAATATTAGTGTCAAATTAAAGAGCATGAAGAACCGACGATTTTTTATATACTAAGCACACAATATAATTATTTTATATATTAGAGAAAGAAATAAGTCCTTAAACTCTCGAAAATCACAAATTAAACGGATTTAAATATTGATTGAGATAATTGGTCACACCAATTCAGGAATTTAAGTTTTCTGAAAATATAAGCTTGAAGATTATTGTCGTCCAAATGCACATCAAGCCTTAGTTGGACTTTTGATCTCCGATATGCCTTTTGAGATCATGCAATCGAATGAATCTTTACCAGGCAACTAAATGCATATATATATATATATAGAGGAGTGGTCATATCCGAACCAATTCTTAATGCAGAACTAAGAACTAATCTAGATCATCCATTTGTAAGGATTAACGGTTGATTT
>JAYDZE010160561.1:0-22111 GCA_034509125.1 Monilaria moniliformis | reverse complement strand
TGAAACAACAGCCTTGCGACACTCAAACAAACTGAAGCTAGAATATGCCGATAATTTGATTATTCCAGCAAGCTCCTAAAGTTTAAACCAATGACAAATAGTTGGTAAAGAATGCATTTTGATCATAAATAGTAAATAAACATCTCCCCATCTCTAATTCACAACAAAATTGGCCAGCTTCCAAAATCGGAAACTGCAGTTGACTTGATAAAATATTAACTTCGAACAAAAAATGCGCTTACAAAAAAATGCAAGGTTTTGAATCCCATTGATTGCCTATTCTGATATAATTTAATCCTCATGAGGTTAAACATTTCTTAGTCCTATTGGTTTTTTTAGGAGGTACGTCAATAAGCCAAGATCAAATGTGACCAAACCATCTTAATTACTCTCTACAGTGAGTTGCTATCCAATAAGAGAACAACTAGTAATGTGGTCGGTACTCCATATTATGCTCTTCTTTAGCCCCAAAGAAAATCTTCTCTTAGTCGTGTATTTATTGTGTCATCCCATGCTTCATCATCAACAAAATCTCTTAGTATGCACACAACTTTCCATTCTCGAACAGATATATCATATACACAGAGGGATAGAGAGAGAACATTTATGTGATAGAGAAAAGTTGCAGGCTTCAAATTTGCAACGTAAGTGCAGAGAAAAGTTGAATTACTCTTTCAAACAATAATGAAAGTTACCATTATATGTATTTCACTGTCTACGGCATCATACATTAAAGAATTCTCAAGAATTTAATCATAAGCCAGAACAATTCGATACACTATCTAAATTTCTAAAAATTAGGGTCATCCATTCAAAGGTAAGGTAACAAATAGGTAAATAAAGAGACAGTGAATTGCCAAGTTGTGAATAATAGTTCTGGCACGGGAGATCCGTAAATAACTGTCATGAGAGATCACAGTAGCTAAGTAATCATTTGATCACAATCTCAAGCCTCCATAGAGAAACTGGTTATTTTATTTAAACAAAATAAATAACTTCAACCATAGTCTTGCTACAGTACCAAATTACCTACACTTATTGCACCCACAAATATGAAATGTAAGTGTACACATGAGGAAGTGTGATCAGTACCTCAACAGCATCAGCTACAGTTGTGGCCATGTCATATGTAATCTCTTCAAATGTCTCATCCAGGAAAAAAACTATAGTTGTGAGCTTTTTACCAGTCAAGACAGCATCAATCTCCTCACGTCCAGGTATTGTATGCCTTGGTCCAGCCTTAACAGAACGCTTTAATGCATTCAATGTGTTCATGGCAAGGACTTGGACTTCAGAATCATTACTGATGCTGTGTGCCACAGTATGTACATACTCGGACAAATACCCACCAATTTCCTTGCAAGGAGGCATGCAGGATGCACATAAATACATCAGCTCCCATGCCCTAATTAATGAGTGCCTGTTTATAAAACAGCACAAGACCAACCACAAATCAGCAAGCAACATGGAGCAATGGGAATAAAGGGAAGTGTGCCAACCAGTCTCAGCACCTAGATAAAAGCACTACGGCGATGAGTAACAACAACTTGATTAAGAATTTGAGAACTTCAAATCGGGAACCTAAAAACAAACCTATCAGGATTATTTCTTGTCTGTTTCGACACTTGCATAAATAATTCATCTCGGAGTTCAGAACGCTTCAAAGAATGCTTGTATAGTTTGCTAACAAGCTCAATGCGTTCATCTAAGCTCATCGGAGAAACTCGATCAGAGGAATCAACCCCAATGTACTTCAGGATGACTTGGAACAGCTTCACTGCTCTACTAATAAGATCACTGTTTATTTTAAGCAGCGAAGTTGGGATAGGTTCCTGCCAAAAGGTAACATCTACATTTAGCACACAAAATGGGAAAGAGGAACATTAATATGCAATCATTTTGGCTCAAGACCTTTTGGAAACATAGCATATCCTCAAAGGTGAATTTTTCTCGAACTTGTATTCCAACTGTTCTTTTAGAGAAAAAACCACGTTTTCCAGCTGAATTAATCTGCTTCTGCATAGCCCTCAAGAATCCCTCCACCTAAATGAAGAAAAATTATTAGAAACTAACGAGGTTGAATATCCACACCCCAACAAATTTCTAGTCGCTCCAAAAATATGTGTGGCATTTGGAAATTTTGGATATTCACCTGGAACTTGTCAATCAACGGTATAGCACCAGCAAGTTCGGGTGGCATAACTGAAGACAGTGTATTAGGTGTACTGCAACTCAAATGACATGATAAAATTAGTAAATTTGGCATAATTGCTACTTAGTGTGAAAAAATCTAGATTTAAATCCAATTCAGTCTCTCAGTAATCACCCAAAAAATAAATGCAGTCCAAAAGTAGCAAACACGATTAAATGAAGTAACTTACGGTGGAGCGAAATTGGAACCATCAGAGTCATAATCATCAACGTTTGAGGTGGAAAACGAGTTGTGTGAAGGGGTCTCAAACCCATTGCTAGAGCCAAATGAAGACCTACTTGATCTCAAACTGTGTGCCGTATCAGTTGCCATTTCTTCTAAGAAGCACGAATGCCCAAGAATCAATTCAAACCTTAAAATTCTTTCTCTTTTTCTATTTCTCTTATCATAATTAATTCAATCAAGCCCTTTGGCTATCTCGTACAATTTATCTGTAGGACAAAGACATTGAACAATCAGCATATAAATACCAACAATAACCCAAAAAATAAATAATAAAAGCTAATAAAAAAAATAGTCTAGATTAGAACTAAGCAGAACTAACGAAACCCATTTGCAATAAAGAATACGTATTTAAGATCAGAATCGATAAACTACAATCTCTAAGATCCGGCACAAATCCCAGAAAAAAAACAGTGGACTAACAGCATATAACTTCGAAAAATGCAGCTCAGAAGACCCAATGAATTAACAAAAAAAATTAAGATCATAAAAGTTAACCAGAATGAAGTACGGATAGACGAAGTAAGCACCAACAATGGCAGCAGAAAGTCATGGAAAAACACTCAGCAAACGCCCAAATTCAAGAAAGTTCACCCAATGCACCTAAACAAATCTACGGAAACAAGTAATAGCAACAAGTAAATCAGAGCACAGCATGTACCGCGGAAACTAATCAATGTCTGATGAAGGAATGTCTCTTGCCCAGACCCAGCTAGAGAGAGAGAGAGAGGAGTGAAGGAGGGAGAAAGAAAATGGTGAGGGTCACGAGAGGAATTTTAAATATTCTTTTGTCCAATTTCTATCTTTCTTATGATTTTAAATTATTATAACTACTTTCCTGTTTTATGAATATATGAAAATTCATTTGTTTTTCAAGTTTGTATATGTTACTGTCATTTTATTTTTAGCCCTTAACCACTCCAAACACTTTTACTTCAAATTATTTTCCTCGCCTTCAAAAAAAATCAATGGAAAGTATTATGCACGTAATATACATGAAATACTAAAATTATACTCTCTCTATCCACCCAAAATAGTCTCATTGGTAGACGGCACGGGTTTTAATGTACAATTGGTAAAGTAAAAGAGATAGAGAGAAAAATTGATTGGAGAGATAAAAAATGGTTGATAAAATAAGGGAAATATGGAGAAAAAGTGGTTGGGGAGATAAAAAGTGGTGAGTTCTAGTGACATAAGTTGTAAATAAATTGATGTTTATGGGTATTGTGTTGTGAGAAATTTTCCATAAATAGAATGAGACTATTTTTGGTGGACGGACCAAAATAGAAAAACATGACTATTTTTCATGTAATGAGGGAGTACGACCTATTGATTAACGAGCATCTATCTGTCTGAATAATTAAGTTGTAGCTTCATATTAAGTTTATATATGTATTATTATTCAAAGAAAATAACTCTTAAGTAGTTCAAAAGCTCATATAGCCCACAGGAGTATGATAGTATCTATCTTTATCCAAAATTAGAAAGTGATTGATATTTGGGTGTCATCTAGCGTTTAAAACATTCCACGATGGTTGGAGAACTCTATAAATACAATACAAATACTATAGGACAAACGTATTTGTTGGATTTATGTTTAAATATGTAAAGATTTAGGTCAAGTTTGATAGTATCCAATAATTAGATAGTTAGTATTTACTTTGTCCAATTAAAATAAGCCTCAAGTTACAGATACATGTATTAAGAAACAAGTAGTTTATAATAAAATATGAGAGAAAATAGAATTTTCGCTGATAGTTTATTTGTACAAAAAATCGAACATAGAATTAATAAAATAGGGAAGAGAGACAAAACAAGTGAGGTCATAATGGCATATCGTGTGGATAATGAGTTATATTAGGGTGTTTGTTATGTATTAAAATTTTCATTTTAGGTAGCGGTCTATTAAAATGGGACGTCTAAATAAGGTATGATGTCATAGTGAAATGAGTCGGAAGAAATACATAATATCAAATCTAGATCATATATTGTGTTCATGTGAACACGCTACAAAGTACAAAAATAAAACTTGGCGGAGCATTTTTATTAAAATTTAGAAAACAGATATTCAAATATCCCCTGAGGTGTTTGGTCAAATTCAAAAAGTCCTATGATGTTTCATTTGTTCGAAAATATTAACGAATGCAGACATTCCGCTAGTCGATGGGGTTATATCTGATTTTTGCAATATACTTCAAGGGCGTATATAGACATTTTCCCTATAAATTAATAATAGCGAATTTAGATCAAACATTATGGGGGGGTTTGTAGTCGATATTGATGCCCTCCGTGGGAATAAAAATAAGCATATCACAAAATAGACACTTGCATATCACAAAATAGAACAAAAACACGCTTACTACATAGGGACATGAATACCGCAAAATAAAGAGTGAACTATAAAAAAAGTAGTTATACTAAGGGGGTCATATATTTGCGGCAACTATTCTAAAATATTGACTTTTGCGGTAATTATTCTTAGGGGATAATATCGTTTGATGTACTTTTGAACTTTTTTACATATTTTTTGGACAAAAATTCCTCAGACCATCCGATGACATTTTTGTCTATTTCTCTCTTTCTCTCTCATCTGACATAATATATGTTCTACGAATCTCCTTTCTCTCCTCTCATCTCCATTTCCAATCAAAATTCCTTATAATATAATATTAATACTTTTACATTGAATAATATAGAAATGCAATACTTTTTTTAATTTACGAAATAAGTTAGGGGATTGGGATTTTGGTGATGATTCTTGATTCCGTAAGCAATGTAATTTTGGAGTGATTAGTTTGTATAACTATTTATTTTCTATAATTTGGTTTCTGTTGTTTGGAAATTTTTTCTTTTGATGTTGTAAACATATTCCAGAAATCTAAACAAACCAACTTTTGTCATTAGGTTCAAAATAATTATTTTTACCTTTAGTTTGTGCTTTCTTCTGTTTATAACGTTTGGTGAAAGCCTGAAATTAAACATCTAAATTGTTCGAACTTCATTTCGTCAAACTTCAAATTTGACAGAATCTAATGTAATCTCTTTAGACCATTTCGTGAAATCGGAAATATATTAGTTTTATTAAGTTTTTGACTATTTGAAAGTGTTAGTTCGACATATTAACACTTAACAATATTGAATTATAAGGTATAACATAAAAGATGTAAATATGAGTCGAACCCCTAAAAGTAATTTACAAAATATTCAATAATTTTATTAAAAATAATGAGAAAATTTGTATATATTAAAGGAAAGATGCGTTCATCTTAATTAAATTCAACTATAATTCATTAATTATTAATTAAAGTTTATCAACTATAATTAAAATTTATGAAGATAGATAGATCATGAATCATGGGGTGACCGGGTGAGTAAACTTTTTCTTTTTTTTTTTAGATATATATAATACATTTCATTTAATAAGTCGTTCAGCTCCAAAATACAATAAATATTAAATGTAAATGCAATTGCAATTTAAGCAATCCACTCAAATAAATATTAATATACACAAATAATTAAATAAATACACAAACCTAAAAGTGGGACAAGGCTTAGTTCGAAAAAGTTTCATCAACAAGGTAATGTTGGGCTGTTAGTTGGGTACCACTATTTGGCAACGACAGCTCCTCGGCTTATATTCATTGAGTTGATAGTGTTTTATGTTATTAATTTTCGACTTATTTTAAATAATATTTTCAATTTTCGTGTTTTTATCAAATATTTCCAACTTTCAGCATATTTCATAAATATTCTGTTATAAAAATATCACTTTAATACATGAGACGACATCATTTAGCAAAAACTAAAAATAGTTAAATAGTATTTTGTATCCTTAATTTTCATTATTTTTTTCAAAGTTTGAAACACTTTCTGAAATATGCTAAAATTCGAGGAGATTTTCTGTAATATACTTAATATTGGGGATATTTCTAAAATATGTTGAAAGTTGATGGCACAAAACACTACTGACATTTCTTATTTTTTGTTAAACCGACGTTATACTTTATACTACAACGAGATGAATCAGTTTTCCATCACCGAATTTTGTATAATGGAACATTTGATAAAAAAAATAAAAATTTAAGACATTTTATAAAATACCTGAAAATTTGTGACATAAACGCCATCAATCCTTATTAACTTATAGAGACAAAATATTATCCTAAAAAGTATAATCGAGGAACCGGAAAAAGCCATTGCTACTGACAAAAAATGTTTTGGTATGTGGAATTGGAATGCTTCAAACAATTGTGATGTGACAATCCATCCATTCTTCTTGACCATGATAGTGGATTCAATATTTTTTAACATACCCTCTCTATCGTAATATTATTTAGAAATTTGGTTTAAATATTATTTCTTTACACAAAATAGCTTCAATAATTGAGAGTTCTAAGACGTGTTTTATGAGTTTCAAACATAAGATATGGGCGGTTTGGTAAAATTAATTATATATTTTAGGAGGTGATCGATATGTAGAAATCAAATTGAAATGGAATGATCATTCTCATATTTATTCTATTCTATGATTGACAAGTTTTGAAATGTGGGAGTCACAATTTTTTATGGAATGCCTATTCCCATTAATGACGGAATAGTCATTCTTTCCAAAATACACGAGTTTATAATATAATATGTATATAATATTATTTATTTAATATTTACAAAATAGGTTGAAAATCAATTTAAATAATTATTTATATTACTTAATTAATTGATTTAATTTAATTTAATACAACTTGTTTCGAAATTAAATTTTGCTGAATCTATTAAAATTGGTATTTTAAATTTTATGTAATGAAATAAGTTTCAATTAAGAAAAAATGTAACTTTTAAAATAATTATATTTTTTAATATTATTTAGTATATGAAAATAACAAACTAAAGTCATATACCATTTTTTGAAATAAGAAAAATATTATTAAATTAAAAAAATGTTATATACTTTTAACTAAATACTAGTATGATGGAGTACAATTCATATTGATGTTTATAGATCAATCTACAATTTGCTAAAATAGAATATGAAAACAAAACAATTTTTATTTGTTTATTCGGTTCCTACTAAAAGGTTTGCTATTTATTGTGATTTTACTGTAAAATTATTTTAATACATGAAATCATTTACAGAAATCTAACTCAATTTTTTTACTTATATGAATTCATATTTTATTACAATTTGGCCTATTTAGAATTTATTAGATAATGGGAAAAAATATAATTTAGACATGTAAATTTTATTTTACTATGATATTGATAATATTAATTACTGCATTTTATTTAATTCACTACAAAAAGGCGGGTTTTTCCGACCACGATTTAGCGAGCACCAGAGTACTCGCAATGTTCCGAGCACTATCATACAAATTTCCGAGCACATTGCGAGCACCGAAGAACGGGTTGATATTTTTCTGCATTACGAGCGCCACAGTACTCGGTAAGTTATCGAGCACCTGCGTGCTCGGTAATTCTTCGAGTACCGAGGACTTGTAATGCTCGGAAACGTGTTTCGAGCACCGTAGGTGCTCGGACACACGTTGCGAGTACAAATGGTAGTCAGAAGATTTGGCGCGGAAGCTCACCGAGTACGTCAGTGCTCAGTACGTTTACCGCATTAATGTACCGAGCACAATCAGAGTTTATCTACAGCCCTAAGATACTAAGATATATCCTATATATGATATATATCTTTACCATATATATCTCAAAACTCTGGCTATATATATGTGTAACTCGATTTTTTTTCTCTCATACCCTAAGTATATACTAAAAGTTTATATAAATTTATGCGGAGGATGAGATGAATCAACTATCAAAAATGTGATTACACGCAGGTTTGTACACTTTTTATTTACAGTTACTTTTTATTCTTTAATTAAGTGAATTGTTTAAATTACATAGTAAAATATAAATTTTGATTATGAATAAATTGATGACGACATATATAGCTGTTTTTGACATAAAATATGAATAGGTACTTTAATTATAATTATATTCAAAAAAGCCATAAAATAAAATTATTCAATTTATATGATAACAAATATAAAGTAATGTTTTATTCATGTCTACATTTCATTCTTCATTCCGTGAACATATCAAGAATAGGAACTGTCATCCATTCATACCATTATTCAATTCTTTAGTTCAGTCCATTCATAAGTAATTAATAACTTTATATCAATCACCTCTTTATTTTCTCATTTCAAATAAAGACTTTTTGTAACTATATATTGGCTAAGGGGCAAATGTCAATATGTAACTTTGAACAAACAATTTTTTTTTAGAAATATATTTGGTATGTATTTATAATATCAAATCAGATATTATATCGTAAGCAGGCGGGGAGTCTTGTTCTCATTGCATATAGAAGTTATTTGACTTGCAATATGATTGATGCTTTGATTTGCACCGGAGATTGATTGAAGACTAGTACTATTGTGGGAAAAAAAAGACGAAGAATGCATCTCTAAAGAAGAACAACAAAAAGAGTTTCAATATGGTAAGTACTATTCTTTAGGTTTCCATCATACTTACTAAGTTACTATTTAGTTTTCTTGTATGTTATTGTTTCTATGTAGTTTTAGCCACCATCGAAAAGATTGTTGATACAAGCACTGCCCTGAGTCAAAGTGGCCCACACCCATGATGAATGATGAATGGTGGACGATAATGTTTGGTTTATAATATTTCGTTGCTAAACTTGTTTCGAACTTATAGTATGAATTTATTATGGATGATGATTGGGATTGATGGTTCTTTTTTTCATTGTGATGAATGATGAATAATGATTGAATTGATGAATGATGATGGATGATTGGATGTAGGTTTTTGGTTTTAAAAATTGATGGAAATTTAAATTAACTAAGGAGATATTTTGATTTTTTTAAAATAATAAGTTACACAAATTATATAGATTTTAATCAAAATTTGTGAAGTGTGTAGGCACATAATGTAATTGTTATATATATAATATTGATATATTGTTTTAAAAAATTATTGTAATTATTTTGTCCTTCTTTTTTCCAACTAAATAAACATGACAAAGAAATGAAATGATTATATCAATTACTAAAAAATACATTAAAAATGGAAAAGTAATTCAAATCATTTCGCTTGTTTTGGGTTCAGGTACTCGTTTTTCTGATCGGATACCTACGGGTACCCAAATTTCCACTCCTATGAGCCGGTTACTACATTACTAACAATGACAGTTTACATTCATTATCTCAAACTATATATCGAATTAATGTAGACTTGTTTATAACGATTTGAATCTTGTATTCTTCTAATTAAGAAAAAATATTTATTTTGTAATTACAATGGAAATAGCTTGAAAAGCCGACCATGCCGGCTAGAACAGCAAAATGAAATGATCAAATATGGGCAGGTGGACGAAATTAAAGCAAATTGAATAATGATTAGGCGAATTACGAGAAATGGGCCTCGACTCAATTATTGATTTGTAGAAAATTCGTAGAAAATGTGTCCATATCACAACTACCCACTAAAATTGAAAACAATGGCAAAATCATCTGATGTCCCTCCGACATACATGCATTTTATTACGTATTGTATATATTACAATCACAAATATAAAATTCTATATCTCATATTGACATTTTCAATGTCGAACATATTTAACTAAATTATTAGTAGTCATGCTTTGCAATTTATATTCAACGAACATAGATATATATATAAGAGAATTCATATACATATCACTTCAATTAAAGGATCTACTGACATGCAAATTCACATTTTCTTGCACTTATCTTGCCAAATGCTCAAATTCATGCCCTTTTTATTTTTCTATTTTTTGTGAGTTGCCAAATGTCTAATTTTAGTTGCATATTGATCTCCCTAAATACACGAACTATATTAAATAACTTAGCATTCAATAGACTAAATATCTTAAAAAAGTTGTGACCAGTCAATTGATTTTCGTTGATTTCTGGTCAATCACATAACTTTTGAAATTGGAACATAAAATCATAACTTTTGACATTTTCTCAATTATACCACAGATCAAAAATTTGGTGAAATTGATGGTGACGTGTCGGCCGGAATTCAACAAAAAGTTATGGTTTAATTGACAATTATCTCAACGACAGACATCGTTTTGAAGAACGAACGTTTTGTCCACGTCGGAAATTCCGGCTGACACGTCACCACCAATTTCACAAGAATTTTGATATGTGGGATAATTGAGAAAATGTCAAAAGTTATGATTTTATGTTCCAGTTTTAAAAGTTATGGGATTGACCAGAAATTAACAAAAAGTTATGATTTAAATGGCAATTATCCCTAAAATAAATAAATAAATAAATTCGGGTGTGCATGGTATGAATTGGCCAATTCATACCAATCTTGCAGTCGGTCGTCCTCCACACTGGGTGGGTGTGTTTGGTACGCAATGTATGAAATATGTTAATTCATACCATGCATACCGAAATTTGTTTAATTATTTTTATTGTGCATGTATGCATTAACTATGCAGAGTGATGAGACGTTTCGCTTGTTGTCTCGGAACTTTAAAAACATTTTTGAACAATGTTGGATATTGTTTCGATTCACAGAACATTTGATTCATTAGTCTTTTTTTAATTAATAACGACCGTCTAAATTCAAGCCCTAAAATCGGTCTTACAATACTACCGGAAATTACCAAAAATTAAAGAAAAACAGAAATAATACATTCAATGTTCGTGTACATAACATGCGCGTCCGGTGCCGAGCACGGCAAAGTGTTTTTGGTATGCATTGGCATATTTCATACCTTGCATACCAAATATGTGTGCCCAGTGCCAAGGACAACCGACCGCAATATTTTTATGCATGGTACGAATTAGTGTATTTCACACCATAGCATATTTCATACCGTAATATTTGGTATGCATGGTATGAAATTGACCAATTCGTACTTTGCATACCAAACATGCGTGCCCAACAAAGGAGAGATGCAAGTAATGTTTGGTATGCATGATATGAATCGGGCATAAAGAATATCATGCATATCTAACTAGCTCGCGTTGTGCCGATGTCGTGCCAAGGAGGGCCGTGCGCAATGTTTTCGTTTCTTTCCTAGTTTTTTGGTGAAATTTCTTATTTAAAATATTTGAAAATGTGTACAATATCAATAATATCCTAAAATGTATATAATAAAAACCAACAAATGAGTTTGAAAATATATAAAATATATTAAAAAACAAACAAATGATATTGCAAATTATTCAATTTTGGCCCCTTTTCACATTTGTTATTGCTTCCATCTTCTTTGCACTTCATTACGCTATCTTCTCCATATTCTTGGCACATGATTTTACTACCTCTCCCTTGTTTTTGGCACGTAATTTGGTAATTTAGATACGAATCAGCCGAATTATTATTAGGCTTACTAAACCTGCACGTGGGCGCCCCTAGACCTACGCGCGCAGGTTTGGTAGTCCATGTTCGGATGGCCGAATTAATATTAGGCGTACCAAACCTGCACGCGAGGTGCCGATAGCGCCCCCGGGGTGGTGCCCAGGCCTTGCACGCAAATGATTGATGTGCATGGAATGAAATTATGGCCACTTTGTACCATGGATACAAAAAAAAAATTATCTTGCTCTTTTTCGTAATATTGTTGACCGATTTTATATAGGAAAAACTAAAAGTTAAAGTACATCCCTATAAAGTAAGATCCCTATACAAATCTATTACATTTTTAGTACTGAAACAAAAGATTGTATGTTCTCTCCCAGCTGTTGTTGTTTCCTCTCTCGTGCTCATTCTTAACACTTTAATTTTTTTGCTCTCACCCATATCTTACTGGTGGGGGAGGTGGGAGGAGAAAAGCTTATTGAGAAGAAAAGTGTTGCTGTAGATGAAATAGTTCTTCATTGGTGGCAAGCTGGCTCTATCTATCTCCGCAATATCACCTATCTCTTCAAGGGCTTGTCGGAGCCCGACCTTTGCATCATGGATGTATTTGTCAACCATTTTGCTGGTTGAAAGGACCGACTGTGATGGAGATGTGGAAATTCTTAGAGGGGCTGGAGAGAGGTGGACCTCTTAAGTATCAGCAGGGTCAGGGTTGTAGTGGTGAGAGGTCGAATTCCCAAGAAGCTGGTGCAGAACGTCGTGTACAGCGAATGTGGTTTCCGCAAGACCGATGTCTTACTGCTTCTGCTTCTTGTTTCAAGTCATCATCGGCTAAACTGACTCTAATGCCACCCTAGTGGCCTTCTGTGAGCCCTTGAGGGTTTGTCTCATGGGAGGTGTGAGAGAGAGAGAGAGAGAGAGAGAGAAATGTGTTCAGATATAGATTGCAAGTGAGTTCTTAAAGCATATAGAGTGGCATGCTCTTCTAAAGATGATTTTTCATTGGGGAATTGTAATCGCTAGTCGAAGATGAACGCATCATTTTTCACGCTGTCCAGAATGATGGCAGAGATTTTAGTCCCCAATCTGACATTTTTGCCTATCGAAAAGTCCTGACTTCTCTATCAAAGAGATTCAACATAAATTTCTCCCAGTTACATTCTCACTGAAAGAGAACGGCCACTATCATGCTCTATTGGGCATGGCTGATTTAGTAGAAGGATCTTATCATTCCCATAATCACTTGTTGTGTAATGGTGTTGATGATCTTGTACTTTTGATTCAGCAAAGATCATGGCACTGTACTTTAGTGGGGAGGAGATCGATGTCCAAGGGAAGATTGTAGGCATTCTCTACGCACTGGTTTACGTTAATCTCAAACATTTTCATCAGGGTCTGCCATTTTTCTTCAATGAGCGCCTCAAATTCAGCAACGTGGGGCCTATCTCCTTGTCTGTAAAGACGTAAAATGAACATCTCTACTTCTTTGAGAGATATTGACTTTCGAAGCCCTATATTTCGGAATATGTTGAAGATTTCTTGAACATTTACGTGATTGGTTTCGTGAGAGAAGGTTGTGGCTTCCATGGTTGCCAATTCTATAGAAAATAGCGTTAAGACTTTCGAGGATTCTCAGAGAGAATGACTTTGAATTTTGTAAGATAGAAGTGGTAGAAATCGTGTGAAAGTAGATGTAGATCGTGGGGTTTATAAGACCTTGGTTAGTTTAAGGTTAGCAACACGAGAGCGTCACTTTCGCTCCTTGATGCTTGAGCTCCCCATCCACGTCGTCAATTAGAGATGTCTCAATAATATCCCATATCTTTTTTACTTTTGACATCACTTTTCTACAAAAGAAAATGAAAAACAGATTTTTTGGTATGCATGGTATGATTTTACCATAAATAATAAAATGCATACCAAATCCAATTGCGTCATGCCAATGCCGTGGGCGCGTAAAAATTGGTATCTGTGGAATGAATTTGCATATTTATGCGTACCAAACATGCGCACCTTGCGTCAAGGACGACCAAATTCAATTTTTTTGTAAGCATGGTATGAAATTGGCCAATTCGTTACCAAATTCTGTGCGCACATGGTTGGTGCGGTGGTATGAAATTGGCAAATTCATACCACGCAAACCTACTATGCGTATGCAGTGCCGATGTCATACGCATGCATAATTTAGTATGATATGAATTGACTGAATTCATACCCTGCATATCGCACCTGAGTGCACAGTGCAGATGCCATGTGCACAAAGGGTTGGTATGTATGAGACGAAATTATGGCATACATGCCAAATTTTCTTTTTATTTAATCTTGCCTTTTCTTGTTATATTACCGACCGACTTTATACAATTTTTTTTTTTTTGCATTTTTCCAATACAAAAATACAACCACGATAATGAAGAAAGAAAAAAAATAATTTTTTTTGGTATGCATCTCATGAACTGGCCATAAAGAATACCATGCATACCAAACCCACTTGCGCCATGTCGATGCCGTGCGCTCACTAAAATTCGTATCCGTAGAATGAATTGACGGATTTCATATCATGCTTTTCAAACACGTGCATATGTTTTGGTATGCATGGTATGAAATCCGCCGATTCATGACACGATGAAGACTGTGGGCAATTTTTGGTGTGCCTGATATGAATTGGTCAAAAATATTACCATGTACACCAAACCAACACACTCTAATGTTTTCATTTGTTTCCTAAGTTTTCGGTGAATTATATAAATTTAAAATATCTTTACAATATCTAAAAATATATACAATAAAAACCAACAAATAAATTTGAAAATTATTAATATAGAGTCTGAAAATATATAAAATATATAAAAACCAACAAATGTGATATTGCAAATTATTCAATCCTGGCCTCTTCTCATTTGCTATTTTATCGATCTTTTTGGCACCTATTTCTGCTATCTCATCGACCAAGGTGGCTCTCTATGATTGCAAGAGGGTGATCGTCGGGTCTTAGCAGCCTACAATATGTGCATATTGTAGAGCTATGACAGGGCTTGAGGCAAGCGCATCCATTCCCGTAGATGTTTCGGTTTGTGGTGGGTGCTTTAGGATGGGACATTGAGTTGCCATAAGAGGAAACATATTGAAAGGCGAATCGCATGTCTTCTTGCTCTAGTGTTCGCCAAAAACTTCTCCTTATCCTGTTCTCTTATGAAAATATCTTTGTTAAAACCTACAAGTCAGAAGAGAAAATGTAAAAAATAAAATAAAATCAAACCTTAAACCATAAGCCCTAAAACAATTTCAATCCTAGATATATATTGAAATTAAATTTAGTTTCAGATTTATTTTGACATACGCGATATGCTCTAATTGTAACACCCCTTACTCGATTAACTAAATGACTGAATAAGTGATTACACTCTTCTTGTATATTTAACATATACTTTTATTTACATCACCGATTAGCGGTGGTATTTTAAAAAAAAAGTGCTTAACCTGTCAACATGATTTTAATTCATGTTTCTACTCAAGCCATACCTCAAGATAAACGTAATGCATTATACTGTTACAAGTGAACCTGATTATAACTCTTATATAATTTGCAACAATATTATAGGTCGTCCTTATATTAACTTAAGCATGGTCCTTTTTTATAGACAAAAATCTATGCGGCGGCTACGTAAAATTTATCTGCATACAAAACCCAAACCCTGGCATATGCCCAAATACTATCGCGTCTAAACATTTACTCTCAAAAGTGACTAGTGACTTGGCAGGACGCAACTGCTCGATCAGATGACGGAAAAATATCGATAGCCTAGTCTGCAAAATGAACAATTAGAGAGAAGTAAGCTTTATATGCTCGGTAGTGTATTAGCACATTAATACTCAAGTCTCATAACCACATTAATAACCAATTTCCTCAACGAACTAACTAACCAATTCCAACTCTAATATATCAAAGGTCCACTTATCATCAATAAATCAAGTCTCACATAGTTCATACAATATTAAAAATCGTTACTATCATCACATCAATTCAAAACCTTCTATAACCTTAACTAGTATCATATATTCTCTAGTACCTCAATTACAACACGTAGCATTTAATAGAATTCAGTTAGTTTCATATAAGTTCATATAGCCTTAAAAAGCGTCACTTATCATTATATATCATCATATTGCATCAAGTAGTCCCATGGGTGAATCAGTAAACCAATGAGGACATATCGGTAACCCAGTAAGGGTGAATCTGTAACCCTAAAGGGCAAACCGGTAATCCAATAGGGGCGAATCGGTAACCCTGAAGGGCCAAATCGGTAACGCAGTAAGAGCGGATTGGTAAGCCTGATAAATAGTATATGCAGAGCGGATTGGTAAGCCTGATAAATCGTATATGCAGACTTATAATACATATATTTCTAGTAACTCGTTCACTTCATTAAGATATATCCTTTCATAATCAAATCAATAACTCATACGAGCAACCAAACATAATTCTAGCACATATACCTTTAATTATCGTTTATTTCTATAAAATTGATAAAAAAATCAATCATATCATATATGAACTGACAAGATAGCATTTTCAGTACATTTACCTTCAATTATCAGTGCACTTACAAATAAGTAATCATATTATCACATTTATCACTAGAATTATGCACATATATAACCAGCAATAATCATATTAATTAGGAGAATTAAATTTTAAGGTGAGAATACACTACCTTAACGACATTTTGCACCAAATTACTTCAATTAGATATGTCCTTCACTCTTGAGCTTTTTCATTTCCCTTATGGCTATTACTTGTAACCCTATCACTTTAACAATCAAACAAATACCATATGTCTATATATATATATATATATATATATATATATATATATTAATTAACTTGAGCATATGTGTTCAAATAATCACAGTCAATTTCATTAATTTAACTTGAACTTGGTAAAAAAATTTCTATACTAGGTTCCAAAAGTTCCCATTTTACTAAATTAGCAATACGAATTACGACCAAGAACTTAAGCATTCTAAGGACAACAAATCATTCTCATTACACATTTAAAAATATAAATTATATGTTGGAACGAGCATAGATTCGCTCTAAACAAAGCTTGTAAATTTTAGATTTAAAATAAAAAATTTGGGAAAATCCCGTAGGGGTAAGTAACTTGTTCCCAACAGCCAACTTTTGTGGGCCCGTTCTCTCTGGTCCGAGAGAATTGGAAGACGTTACTTAGATCAACAGAAAGCTATTGGTGTCTAGTTTCATATATAAATAAGAAAGGGTGCGTAGTTTCAAGTATCGAGGAGAAAGTTATTACAGTTTTCTCAAGCTCGCCAGAAACTAGCAGCAACTATTTTTAATTCCAAAATTCATTCTTTCTCACAAGTCACAACACTCACTAAGGCTTCAATCCATTTTCCATTTCAGTTTTCATCCCAATTCATATTTAAACGTGTCTAATTACACAAGTAGGAGTTTAATTAAAGGACATCAAACAAAATTCCCAATATATTAATCTTGAAGATTTCGACCAACATCAATTCTCCTCCAAGACTTAACTTTATTTCTCAATTTAAGGTTTGTTTCTCCTGCAGAGGTTAAGTTCATAACTAATTTAAGAAAATAAAATAAAATTCACTAGATTCAATACTAGTCTCACCAAACATGCGTGCGTGGTGTCGAGGACGCCCGCACCCAGGTTTAGTGACCATGGTATTAATTCGGCCTATTCGTATCTTATACCACAACACTCAAAATTCCTAAAAATTAAAAAAAAAAAAAAAATCCTACAACACCAAAAAACTTTAATGATCTTCAACAACACCAAAAGTTTTCCAACAACAACACCACCACCAAAAAAGAGAGTAAACAACAGCAAAAAAAAAAAACTTAAATACTAAAATTCTCTTCAACAATTCAAAATTTATATCGCTCATCGACGTCGCCGTTTTTTAAATTACAAAATATTATCGGAAACAAATCTGTGTTTGGGTTTACAAACGACAAATCGACGAACAACATTCCGCAGGTTTAGAAGAGTTTGGGTTTGTAGGTGGTGATTGTCAACATTTGATTTAGCAACAGTTTGGTTTCAGACTGAGAGAGAATGACAGACAAGAAGGAAGATTAGAGATAGAATGAGAAGTAACCATCAATTAGTTATGGCACGGTAAAAAAACTGCTTGTATTCACCAGAGACATTTTTTTTCTTCGAAAAATCGAAAATAGACTATATTTTATTTTTTTAAGTTCGTGGCTAACTAATAATTTTGACTATCTTGATGAGTTACTTCAAAAATCGCCTCTAGCTTATATGTATTTTCGTAATTTTGGATTCGAATCTTATAGAAAACTCAATTTTTCTGTAAATAAATGCAAGATTTAAAGTGTATACATTAAGTGCAATGAAAAAATATTTTACTTTCTCAAATTCCATCCTCGAATAAGCTTTTGCAATCTTCTTTTTATAGTGATGTGAAAAGAATATTTTCTTTGGCAAGAATTTAACAAATTTTATTTTGTTATTTTTTAATTCTTTTGACCGGAGAAAACGGAATCTTGGAGAGGTTGGGCCATAAATGTGAAGTATCATAAGATTGTTTTCAATCGTTTTATCCAACAGTTTCAATATTTTGGGCTTTTACTTAGGGCTTAATAATTGACCAAGGCCTTTTGAAGTTTACATTTAACTAAATTATATACACAAACCTATTTATCTTATTGTAAACATTACAATTAAATAAAAGTTGTCATTTGAATATTCAATTTTATATCTATAGAACAAATGATGCAGCATACAAGTTCCAATGTTGAATTTAATGGCTTGTTTAAATACAAAAAAGATGTAATTTCTTTTAGAGGAAAAACATTTGTAATTTAGGAGGGGTAGATTAATGTTGGGGTTTGGGGATCTTGAAAAAGCACAATAAGATCTATAAAAATTGAAAGGACAAAGGTTACGGGGACAAAATGTAACATTTGAATGATTAATTTATTTTGTTTTATATTGAGGATTATAATGTCATAAAAGTGGAGTTGTACATAAAATATCTCATTGTGTTTGCAATGTTGCATTTATGGTGTTTCATGCAAATCCTATTCACCACCATAGTGTGTGGGGCAAATTTTCATTCACATCTAACATAATTACAATTTTCTTTTTCATTTTTTTTTAAAGTTGAAATTATTGTTGTTTTTGTTTTGTATGTATTTTTACTTTTGTATATTGTTGGGCCATGAAGCCTGATAAAATTGGATCAGAGTATATGAGTATGTAGAAAATCTATTCAAAATAGAATTTTAGATTTGGAGAAATTCTAATCAAATTAGCTTATAGTACAAATATAAGTTGATTTTTTAAGTGAAGAAATCACAAATTTAATTTTGGAATAATCTATAATTTCACATAGAAAAACTTATATGTGCATTATTTACGTATAAACTAATTAATCTACTACTTACTTGAATTGGCAATTAATTTTGAAGAACTGCCGGCTTTTTTCATAGTCAATGAAGGAAAACCAAACCATTTCATCACGAGTGCCATTAATTCTCCAGATTGGGGCGATTATATACTACACAAGACCTCAATCTTTTCAATTTTGAATGTATTGTAGAACTTGAAGTGGAGATATATATATAACACAAATGTGACATGGTTATTTATTCACAATTGAATTACCATATAGAGTATGTCCCATTTAAACGGAAAATCTAAGTTTAACTCAAGTTTGAAGACGATTTTAGTTGGTGTAGTTCTATTCGACAAATTAAATTCACAAAGTGAAAATTAGACTTGGTAACTTTTTGACAACGAGGTCATTGCTCCACACAAGTAAGTTCAAGAAAGGGTAGTTGAAAGCAAATATATAATGTGGCAGAGGAGAAATATATAGCTACAATCCACGCACGATAACAGATTCATCTAAATTATTGATCACAAACTCGCCGATTACAACATATAAATTAATTGCAAGAGTAGGTGTAAAATATGTATGGATGTTTCATGTGTAGGAGCTATCAAGGGACCGCCAACCATTTATTCAACCTTGCCAACTCATCTCATATTGCTTTCATGCCCTTCAATCACCGCTCATCGCTCTCAAAAAAATGTTCTTTCCTTCGTCTTTTGCTCTTTTTTTTTTCTACGTATTATACGCAAGATTTGAAACAGCCATTCTGGATAGTGAAAATTAAAAAGTAGTACTAATTTAATTTGTATAATAGTAGCAAATTAATTTTAAAAAATTGGATAAAATTACCCTATTAGCGCATTGACCGAAATTTACACGGTACACCTAGTATGAATGATGATTATTTGTACAAGTTATGGCGCGTAGCATACTAGTACAAATAGTCCTAATCCATACCAGATATACTAAGATGCTACGCGACGTAACCGATACAGATAGTCGTTATTCATATTAGGTGTACCAAACTAAAGGTCTCTTCATATCAAATTAAATTGCCTAAACTTTATTGAAATTAAGTTGGTGGATAACATTTGATTTTTACTATCCATTTCACATATTTCGCACCATTAACTCTTCGGTACTATTGTGTTAATTTTGAAGTAATTTATTTAAGAGTTAGGGTAGAATTTCAATTAGTATACTTGATTATCTGTTTAAAATATGTTATAGTTATAATGATTCACAGTACTTTCTTATAAGAAGTTACATCCATATATATTTGAAATGTTATTCGACCTTTAACTTATGAATTTACATCAGTATACACGAGTGCACACTGGCGCGTGTATTTATATATTGTTAATTGGGTAAAGGGTCAATTTTGTCCCATTCTTTGGGACGTATACTCAAAAATATTCCACCATTTAGGTAATTACCATTAAATACTCAATGTTTCATTTTTGGGAATAAAATGTCCCGCAAAAATTTTGCGACAATCAAAATATTGACGTGGCAGCTGAAAATACACATGGCTTCTCTACGTGATAATCTCCGTCTGAAGTGTATTTCGAACAGAAAAAAATGCTGACTAGGCAAAAAGAATCACACCTCCACCCCTTCTTCTTCCTTTTTTTTACCACTCTATATCATTTTTCCTCTTTACCCTCAGCTGCACTCTCTCACTCAACAATCTGAACGAAATAGACAAGGAGATCGCCTTCAATTTGGCTCTGCAAGCTACCATTAGGTGCAGGTTTCACTTTACATATCCATCTCCCACTCTCACAATCAACAACAATCATTTTTCTTAGTGCATTTTCCACGCTACATATTCCCCTCACTCTCACAATCATCAACAACAATCATTTTTCTCACAAACACACTAAAATGCAGGAAAAAAATAATCTGAAATCGGACCTCGAGTAGCCTGAAGGAAGGAGTTAGAGCTTCCACCCTAGCCTCGAGCTTCAATGCACATCATGAAAGAGATTCAACTATCAGATAACTCGAATTTGACTCGTTTACATTTGGAAATCAGAGCAACGTGGAGTAGAAGTGCAGTTAGTGGTTGTTGCAGCGGCGGTGGCTGTTTGGGGCTTTTCATCGAAGATGCGTAAAAGAGAGAAATTGTAGAGCGACATTGAGAAGAGAGAGACGAAGAGTAAAGAGGTAGATGTGGAAGTGACAAGAGAAAAGAAAAGAAAATAAAAATGAAAGTAGGGGAAAAAAAGAAAGAAATATCATTATTTAGCGAAACGACGTCGTTTTGATAAAGAAATATCATTATTTAGCGAAACGACGTCGTTTTGATCTTCCAATTTCCATGACAAGCGAAGAAAGCCGCGTAGAGAAGCCATATGTAATTTCGGCTACCACGCCAATATTCTGGTCACCGGAAATTTTTGCGGAACATTTTATTCCCGAAAATGAAACATTGGGTACCTAATGATAATTAACTAAACAATGGAATATTTTCGAGTAAACGCTCCAAACGAGGGAACAAAATCAACGCTTTACCCTCGTTAATTAGCCCACCAGGTTAGGTTATGCCTAAATGAATTTATTGCTCATTTTATTTGCCAACTGTACCTGATTAGAATAGTTATTTCAAATTTTCATGGATCTAATTTGCAATATGTATTAGCTTTTGCTTGAGTTTTTGTTTGATATAGCTGACCAAATTCAGAATGTTTCAATTGGAAAAGGAAATTGTTGTGCTTCATTGCAGCTAACTAACAATTTCTACTTTGTGTATTACTTTATTTTACCTTCATTAATTAAAGGGCAAATAGCCGGAAAAATCACCAAGTTTGGTCAAATTCTGATGAATCCCGCAAGTTTCAAAATCAGCCGATTATATCATAACTTTAACAATTTTCGCAATTGTCCCATGGCAAAATATTC
>JAYDZE010160450.1:0-22111 GCA_034509125.1 Monilaria moniliformis | reverse complement strand
ATTTAAAATAATTTTGCTAAAGATTAATGAGTAATTTATACTAATTGATTAAATAAATCATTAATCTTTAGCAAAACTTATAATAATCATTAATTAATCTTTAATTTATTAATAATGATTAAATAAATATTTTTAATTAGCAAAATAAGATAAATAAATCTAAATTTTTAATAAGGGTAAAAATGTCATTTTATATATTATCTTTAATATTATCTAATCTACCAAACACTATATTTATTTTTATCCTACTTTCTATCTTACTTACCAAATACCATAATAAAATTCATATCCTTATCTCTATCATAAATTTTATTCTAAATACTAACACGGTTTTAACTATCTTACCAAATCCTAACATGGCTACCAAACGCTCCCTAATGCTTCTCTATTTTGTTTATAAAAATATTATCTATAAGCAAACAAGTTCACCGTTTTATCTTCGCCCATCTATCTTTTCCCAATTCAAAAATAGAACAAAAAGTGTTTTACTAGTAGTAACATACATTTGAATTATTAATAATTTCATATATGTGTTACTGAGAATCCATAGTTGTTATCTTTCTGTGTACTATGTAAATTCACATTCTTACATTCATTTTTTTTTTGTGTTCACAGAAATCCGTAATCTTTTTCTTTTGTATACTGAATGAATTTACATTTTTATGGAGTAACAATGGACTATATAGAATAAGCCAATCATAAAAAATAAATTTTGAGTACATTAATACCAAAATATATGAGAAATCGTTTAAAGTTAATATATTTTTTCCTAATATTTTTCTCAAATATTTATTGGACACAAACATAGCCATGAAAAAGCAAATCCCTTTCTTGAGCTCACCATAATTAGCCCAACCGGAATTACCAAGCTCACCACAAATCGGCCCAACAGGAATTACCATTGCGCAGCAAAAGTAATTTGGTTTAAGAGGTGTGTGTTTGGTTTACAATTAAAATAAAAAATAAAATCTTGGAACTCAAATTCCATACTTTATCACTACTGACAATGAACCTTCTCATTCAATTATAAGAGTAATCATGTCATAAGAAATGATTTTGATATAAATTAATGGTTCAAAATGGCAAAATATGTAGCCAAACATTCTAAATAAAAAAAACTTGGCAAGTTTGATATATGCTGCATTTGTACGTATTTTATATAAATTTATAACTTGGAGAAGGGGGCATACATAGTGTTAAATGAATTTAGAGATGATTGAGTGTTCATAATTTAATAAACTCAATCAAACATCATAGGATTTTGCCACCTTTGTGTACTCTATTGGAATATGGCACAATGTTAGAAATGAGGAAATAGTACTCTTATAAGTACATAAGTTAATAATAAGTCTCTTTTATAAAAGCACAATTTTTTTATATTATTTGATTTTAAAAGACTAAATTATTCCTCCATATAGATGAAAAAATTGTCGATGTTGATATATATATATATTAACTTCTGTTGAATTATATTGGTCACCTTCTTAACAAAAAAAAAATTGAAGGTCTCGAAATAGGCTAAAATCGAAAAAAAAAACAGATTTGAAATTCAAAAGAGAACACCTGAAACATCGATGTAATGCGGCTAAAACCGCTAGAGGAGGCTGCTTTCATGTTTCTGATACTACAAGAAGGTATGGAAAATTGTTGCGACGTCACATAATTTGATTTTTTCTCGAATTGCTCTGAAGCCCATGATAGTGGTCCACTAGGTGTTCTTAAGCCCACGATAGCTTCTCCAGTGGCCCATGGTTGTTGCACCACCGTGTGTTTAGTTTTTTTTGAAAATTAAAAAATAAATAAATTTGAAGCATTCAATTTTTGGATTGTCCTTAAAAATTCAACCAATTTCATTTAGTTTGATGTAAAAGAGGTTGTTCATGTCATTAAGTGTACACATTCAACAAAAAAAATTCACAACACTTTATGGAACTAACTAGTAACAACCATATCATAAACTCTTAAAAAATCACAGCAAAAGCTCTCGACATTAAAGGTAATTTAAAAAAAAATTGAAATCTAAAAGAGCACACTCGAAACCTCGATGTAAAGAGGCTAAAACTGTTGGAGGAGGATGCTTGTTTGTTTTTGAGACGTAAATTAGGTATGACAAATAATTATGATATCGGAAATTTAATTTTTTCGAATTATTCTTAAGGCCACGATGGTATTCTTAAGTACACGATGGTTCATTGAAAGAGATTTTGCATGAAATTTGTGTATAATTATAAATATTAGGTTGAATTATATGAAAATAGCTTGCTTATTAACATAGTTTAGGAGCAAAATAATGTAGTGTTGAATTCACGATCGTGGGCCACGCCATAATTGTTAGGGTTTCTATACTGAAAAACATGTTTTGGCTACTTTATATTGAAAAATTTGATTTCCCACATATTGAGAATAATACAATATTGTCACAAGGTTCGCATTATGTGGTTATGGATACTTATTATTTGGCATATAATTTATAAATTGAGCAAACAAGTCCTCTTTCTATATTATAGATTGAATGGTAGATCCATGACTACAGAAGATCTTTCAGTCGGTTCCTTGTGGAAGAAAATTATGTTCTCAATCTAGAAAAACATGAACAATCTATCGTGAAATGTTGTAGTGCTGATTCGAGGTTCACGCCTATCTTGGCCAACTGATGACACTGGTGTGGTATAACACTTAAATGGATTTAGTGAAATACGTACTTTGATGTTGAGTAAATGAAGTACAAGGTCTCAATGACTGTTTATTTCTTAATTTATATAAATAACATTGAGCATATGATATTGGTTATGCTCTATTATGATATATCAATAAGTGCAGATTTTTCGTAACCCAAAGTAATTCATGATATGTTGGGCAATGAATATTAATGTCTAGCGATGCTAATATTGTTATTATATAGAATTATGTCTTAGAAAGACCCGAGTTGATAATATCCCCAAGAGGTATTTGAAAAATAAATTTATTATACAAATTTGGGCAGTTGAAATTTATTCAAGTATAATAAGTAAATTTTTGAATTAGACCTCTCTTGAAAAATAGATTAATTAATTAAAGATGGAACAAACTTGAATAAATTATAGGAGTATTAAAAATCTTAAAGACGGGAAATAAATAAATTAATAGGAGCCATATTCGTAATGTAGATCACGATGGATAGTGCAATTTAAGTTGGACTCAACTTAAAGGATTAAGCCTATTAGGAGGCCCAATCATAATCATACTTGGAATTCCCGACCTAACCCACCATAATAAATAAGGGGTGTTGGACAAAAATTTGAGCACTATAAGTACACAAAGAGGGAATATGCCAGAAGATTGAACTATTGTGGTGGAGTGACGGGAGTAGCAAGCAATATACTACACAAATCAACAAGAAAAATCTGCAAAACAAGGTAAATATTCCTACTCTAGGAGCATGCTTAGGGTTATGTTATTTGCCTTCTGCTTCCTGTCTAAATGTGTTCTTAGCATATTTGATTAGATTGTGTGATTTAAATCTAAACATCAGCCTATGAGATACTTAACAGTCAGAGGTTCTTCAATGCATCCGTAGCAATTTGTATCAAAGCCGAAACATACGCTCTACTTTGTAGAATTAATGTTTTCTATTAATCTGCTTGTTGCTTGCTTTAAATATGATATATGATTGTAGATTTAATTTTCTGCAATTTATCAGGTTTATTTGGCTTGAATGTATTTAAAATCAGTTCTGTTGATTTTACCTGGTTATGGCATGAATTGTAAACCCATAAGGGTTGATCGTGGTAGACTAGATTTTTTTTGTAATTTTTGTAATTGGACGAGAAATCAAACGAAGAACATGAAGAATGAAAAACTGGGGTCGGACCCAGGCCACGACACGACCTGTCAGGGAGCCCCACCCGACAACGCCCTAGGCGTGACCCGTTGGGCCTTGGAAGTAGCCGCTGCCACTCTGAGCAGGATGGAAGGGGCACTGTGCATGGCAGCAAGAGTTGTAATACCCTAATTTTGAATTTGCCATAAATAATATTAAACCTTAGTAAAGTATGAGTTAACACCGAATAATAAGGATTAATTAGGTCTCATTGAGTGGATAAATAAGTAAATATGGTATATATTATAAGTATAAGTTTTGGAGTTTGATTTTCAAGAATTGAATAATACGAGCAAAGCTATATTTTGTCGATTTTTGGCAATCGATTATTTGAATTTGTGATTTGCGTGACTTGTATTAATTATTATCATGAAATACGCATAGTTTATTTATGTTTTGAGAATGAGTTAACTAGGTTTAGAATTGTGGATAAGCGCATGAAATGAAACGAAAGTTTAACCATATGTTTTCAAAACTTAGCAATTAAATTAACAAAACAAACAAAGTAAAATTAAGAAATGATTAAGGCTTTTAATCCCCCAATATTTCGACCACTATGAGAACAAATGGATGACTATAATTTTATTTTATTAAGTCAACTCCCCATGCATAATTAGTGAAGTGTCATGTCGTTAAACCTTTCTAAGACATGTGTTGGATTTCCCAACATGTGTCAAGCATTAAACAAATGAATTACTTAATACCCCAACAACTAAATCACTCTCATTCCCTCCACATATTTTCGGCTACTCTTGTGCAAGGAAGAACGATAATTTTTCATCTACTTAAACCTCTAAAAGAAAGAAGAGAAAGAAGCTTGAATTTCAAAATCTCAAAATTCTACTCTAGTTTTTGGAAGAAATGATAGAATGAAGAAGGAAGTGATTTAGAAAGCTTTAAGGCTTGAAGATCTTGAAGAATTAGCCCACTTCTATAGCTAATTGTTAGATGCAAGGTAAGTGTCTCAAACTCTTACCCTTAGGCTAGAATTTTGGGAAGGATTACAAGTTATGTTAAGAATGAGGGGCATGGATATATAGGAAATTGGTTGTGATGAGTTGCATGTAAATTTCTTTTAATTATATGTTGAATTCGGACTTGCTTGGGTTGAATTGATCATATGTTGTGTTAATACATGTTTAAGTGTGTTGTTGGTGGATATATGTCCCAAAAGGGTGTTTAAAATTAAGAGGACTCGTTTTTTGAATGAGGTCAAACTGCCATTAGAAAACAATGCTACGGCCAAAACATCCGATTTTGATCTGAAATATTCACTGGAGTTATTTCAATGTCTTAGGAATGTTGTGTCAAAAATTTGAAATATTTTGTACACATATGCAGTTTTGGTGATTTTTACGAAAATACTGCAATTTTTAGTTCTAATTTTGGTAGTCTGTACTACAATGTACATAACCCTCAACTGGCTATGAAGAAGGCTTTGAAATTTTAACACAGCAAAATAGACATGCTTAGGTTTTATTTTCACTGGTTTCACTGATTTTAATGCTCTTATGAGGTCGGGGTGTATATTCTAAGTGGAGTTATAATCATGTGTTGGAATTTTGTTTCCAACACACTTGGGTAGGAAAGTCCATTTTGAGCATATATTGAAATATTATAGTCTTAAATGGATATGATGAACCCGAAGTACATATTGTTAGAGTGCAAAAATATATATTTTGGTATTTTTAAAATGTTTTGTAATTTAATTGAATTTTGGGAAAAGATGATTACTTAGATTTATGCATTTAGGGTTTAGGGTGGGTGGAGGAGGTGTCGTGCGCGGTTCGGACGGCGGCCTCTTGGCCGCTTTCTGCACCCCTCTCTCGGCAGCATCGAGCTTTGAGGTGGAGCTCCTCGCTCTTCTTCAAGGCTTGTTGCTCGCTGTGCAGCACTCCTCTCACGTTTGGATCGAGATGGACGCTGCGGCGATTGTTGCACTTCTCACTTCCGGGCAGCGCGGAGCGGCGGACGTTCGCCACACGATGGTTCGTATTCGCATCCTCCTTCGGCAGCTGCAGGTTCGCTTCTCCCACATCCATCGAGAGGGAAACCGCGCAGCCGACTTCCTCGCAGATGGGGGGCCCAAACCCTGCCCTTACTTTCTTCGATCAGACTACAGCGCCCCCCAGACTGAAGGCACTCGTTAGGATGGACCAACTCGGATATCCTAACTTCTTATTTCGATTTCATGATGCATGAGCCTCTGATGAGGTCCCGTTGCTTTCATATGCATCACTCTTCCCTTGGGTTTGGTCACTTTTGGGCCTCCCATGTGTATGTTATGCCTTTTTTGTTTTGATTCCACTTCAGGATTGGTCACTTTTGGACCGCCTATGTCTATGTCGTTTATTTATCAGGTTTCCCCCATATGGGTTAGTGGCCGGCACAATAAGTGCCCGCCTCGATAGGTTGTCATTGTTGGATTATTCTTTTGAGATCTTCATTGTTCGGCCCGTCTTGTGGGCGCGACACCTTGTATCGCATGTTTCGTGTTTGGGAACAAGTCACTTTTGGGCTTGTTCTATGTATGAAACGTTTGATATTTATTATTGATATATACAGGTTGAGGATCTGCCTAACCCCTCACCCATCGGGTGTTTTGAGGAAGAAAAAAAAAACCATTACTGTACGAACTCTTGTGTACTTTGCAACATTTCAAAGCCCTTTCTTCTTACTTAATTGTTTATCATTGCTTTATATATTTTTAGTTTATATTATAATTATTTGAGTTATTGTTTTTGAAGAACTAATAATGTCAACATATAGGATGAAGTCTGATTTAGTTTTAATGGAACGTTATTCGGAGACATATAAATTAGTGTTTCCCTTTGAACTATGACTGTTTATCAAATCCATAAATATTCATTGAATTACCAAGGCCAGATGATTGCATGTATTAACTATAAAATAAATCAACCAGTTAGCAAAGTAGTTAATTTGAGCGAAAACCTTGTCTATAAAATTAATGTGAGGCAGCTCCGAATCGCCGTGAAACAGAAACTCCAAATAATATATACACTCGCTCCTATAAAAATATGTACACTTTTCTTCTTCACTCGTTCTATAAAAATATGCACGTTTCTTTTTTCTTTTTTACACATTATCCCATCACAAATTATTACAATAATATTCATAATTTATTTACAATCATTTTACATAACAATATCTATAAAGTGAGACCATTTCTCTACTCACAATACAAACAACATTAAAGTGAGACCCGTTTTCATTAAAGTGAGACCCGTTTTTTCACTCACAATATAAACAACACTAGATTTTTTAAAACTCATGCCCAATAATTTGTGCATGCTTTTATGAAACCGAAGGAGTATTAATTACATAAATTAATACTTTACACAATGGTGCTAATTAGTTTTGTAGGCGAATATTGAATCATAATTTATATATCTCAAGAAACAGCACTTGGATGCCGACGCAGAGAAGAGCTCCGCAGCTCAATTACTTATAATGAAGATCACAAAGGAGCAAATTAAAAAGAAAATTTTGTGTTCGGTTATATAAGTAACCCAGGAATAAGAGACAATGATAATTCCTAAAATTCAGGACTTAAATGTGAGGATCACATTAGTTATTTAATTTATCTTTGTCTTTTATATCCAAATTGCAACCTGCAAGTGTGCTCCAAGTTACATTAATTAAGTATCCATGTTTTGATACAAAATTATTATTATAAGGTACAAGAATTTCATTAAATGTTACATGTTTGTTTAACTTTATAATTGGATTTGATAAGTTATTTATTTATACATCGTTTTGTTTTATATCAAGATACAAAAAATGCAATAAGCAAAATCTGCTAAACTCAATCGACGTTTACACAAAAACTTCTACAACTATAAAATAGGATTTTTCGAAAGTCCAAACTTACATGGATCCATGATTGATGAGTTGATGATTTTAGAAGAAACTATCCATAATCAAATTCAATAATTTTATACTTAACTACAATTTTATCCCCTATGCTCACATAGAACTAGAAGGAAGGCTCCTCTACTCAAGTGAAAGATCAAAGATGATTTTATCATAATTCTTGTGAACAAGTTTGGGGAATCGTGAAGATTTTGTGTTGACATGCCGCAATTAATTTACTCGCTCTTGGAGATTTGAATTATTAATTATGAAAGATATATAATGGTTTCTTGATCCTTAGGAAAGGAAATTCAGATATGCGACTAATTAAAAACTTACTGAATTCTGGTTTTAATAAATTAATAAATAACATACTATGAAATTGATAAAGTTGTAAAATTGATTGTTGAAATTTTCATGCCTACGGTGTTGTCACTTACAAGAAAATTATCATTGATATGAAGGTTCTTTTTTCATCTTTTTTCATCTTTTTTTATTTTTGGGATAAAGCATTAAACGTGTGACATGACCAAAAGGTGAATAGTGGTGGTGATTTCCAAATGAAACTATTTGATACGGGCGCTATAATATATAGATATATGTACATAGAAAAGTACTCTGTTCGGTAGATTAAATATCATTGAATTTCATATATTTTGATTGGTGGATGGATTCGTCCAAATATTTAATTTTGGAACAGTACCATATAAGATTAGTCATGACCTATCAAACTTGACATTCTCTTTATGATAAAATTAATCTCAAATAATTTTATATTAATTTAATCTTGAATAACCAAAACACCCTAAAATATTCAATAATTTTTTTTTTCTTTTTTATCTTTACAATAACATACTCTTGTCATCATCAAATATGATTAGATATAAACCCCTCGTTTCATAACATGTAAAATTCAATATAGATAATTGATTATTATTTGATTTACAATTACTGTTAAAAGATGTATTATAAAAATATATGAAAATGCATCTTCAAATGTAAATTATACAAAATTAGTAGTCTAAATTGAATTTTACATATTATGAAAAAAAAATTAATCCTCTACCAATATATATTTACCGATATCCTTTGATATTTATTTTTTTGGAATTTTGTCAAGATCTTTTTCATCTTTTTCATCCATCAATTCATTGGGAAATGTGGATGGATAATAGGAAGTTGGGCAACCCCCACCCCCAAAAAAAAATTCCTAACTCCATTTTTCATGTAAATTTGATGATAAGAAACTGATATTAAATATAGGACAATCATATTTGCTAGTCTATCCGTTCTATTAGTAAAGTCCATTATTCATTTTTCTTATATTTCAAATTATAGTCCACATTTCTAATTTTAATTAATTTTAGAATATTCTTTTACAAAAAAAACTTATTTAATAGTTGTGAAGATAATAAATAGAGTCATAAATAAAGATAAATAGAAAAATTATATGTAAATTATATTTTTCAAAAATATAAAATATATTATCTTAATATGTCTTAAAATTGAAAGTGGACTAAATTGGTGAGATGGAGGGAATATTAATTTTTTACGAACGTGTCTCAGAGCTAGCATAAGTGGAAAAATTAGGGGTGAACATTTGGATTTTGGATCAGATTTTTGCTTAATTCGAATAGATTTGAAAATTTGAATTTTAAGAGAATATAAATCCGAACCTATCCGAAATTTTGAATAAAAAAATCCAATTTTATTTTATTACTAAGTCTGAACCAAACTGAAAAATCCATAAAATTCCAAAATATCCAAAAATCCAAAATAATTTTTGATTAATATATATTAGGTTAGAAATATTTAAATATGATATTTTATTTAAATATAATATTTAAATAAAATATATCATATATATTAAATATAATTCAAATTTTATGATTTTTTTGGTTTTAAAAAAAATCAATCCAAATCGAATCGAAAATCCAAATTTTGAAGAAAAAGAAATCCGATCCGATCTGAAAAATCTGAGCCGAATTTAATATTTCGGTTTGTTTTGATTCAGTTATTCGAATTACGGATATTTTGCTCACCCGTAAGTGAAATTAATACCTAAAGATTTTTCTTAGCTAAAGATCATAGATTCAATCTCGTATATATGATAGTATTTACTTTGTTAAGTGTTATCAGAACTGCCACTAAATATACAAGTTAAATACATTTAACACTATAGCTTTTATATTATCCACAAATTCCATCTTATGATGGTTTATAATAGCAAAGTAGTTTTTTCTTTCAAAGAAATTTGTAGAACAAGTACTAAAAACATACCAATTTGGAGACGTCAATTGTTACTACGATCATAAAAACTTAATCCCGAGTTGGCTTTGAAAGGGTTGAGATTTGGGGGAAAGTCAGATAGTGAGGGTCCGCCGAGAATTACGGATCTGGGCAGGGCTTTTCCGCAAATAAAAAGAGTGGACAAATTACATGGTCAAAATTAGAGGCGACGTGGAGTAGTAGTGAGCATAGACTTGTGCAGCTATCCGTACTCCCCGGATGGAATTTGCAAAAATCTCAATAACAAATCATCATGGGCAAAATTGTCCCTTTCGTTCGATATTTGACATGAATTCTCGTATGACTCTTCCGTATTTAGGAACTCTTGAGTCTTGATGGATTACGAATTTGATGGTCGATTCACTTTCTAAAATGTTATAAATACCGTCGGGGGCTAAATAATTTATTTTTTATTTAATTTTTTATTTGTGGTCTTATCTTATTATAAATGTATATAATGTAAACTATAATAAAATATATTATGAAAATAAAATAATATATAAAGTGCCCAAGTTTTTGCATAAGGTAATCTCATAATGTAAGTTACCTTTATTTACAGTGGCTCTATCGTCTACGTCCGTCATATGTAAGATTGAATTTATTGAAGTTTGTAGGTAGCAATGGCTTGTTATATGACTTTAATTTCTATCGAGGTTGAAAGATTACATGTTCTTGCATATTATTTCCTATTCAACGAATTAGTAAGTAGATTAAGAAATATGTCTCTCAATTTGCTCTATGTGAAGAAAGAATTGTAAGTAAAATAAGAACAATATGCAATAAGAATTGGTTACTTAGTTCAGTGATAATACCTATGTTTGGAGTGCATCACTCAGGGAAAACGATTAACTATATAAAGTTAAGATACAAGAGAATTTACGCAATAAACTCTATCTTATTCCGCTCTAAAACATTCCTAAAACTTCATTCGTGCTGGACAATTGTCAGTAAGACGACTCACTATCTAGGTGTGAATACAACTCATTCACCACCTAATTCCTCAAAGATATAACTGAACGAATATGCACGATACATTTGAAGTTATCACATAAGCTTGACTACAATCTAAAACTTCTAAACTCATTCACACTCATAAAAAATGTGTGAGATATAATAATAAACCAAAGACTCAATATATGCGGAAAAAGACTAGCTGTATAAACGTCTTGAGTCTCCTTTTATAGGTAGAAATTCGTGCCCTAAGTCTTATACGAGTCTTGGAAGAAAAAATTAATCCATGAAAAAATTAATCTTTAAAAGATAAAAATTGATCTTGATGAGGTATTTCGTTACCTTAAATAAATCTCATAAAATCAAATATTAAATAAAGATATATAAAATTTCATAAGATTCGCACAAAAGGTTGATGATATCTTCAAAGGATCATTTCCATACATGGACTCTTAATTTAAATGAAATTTATCAAAATTGTGCTTCAGACCATGAAATGACAAGTAACAAGAATAATCTACATAATAACAATGGAATAAGTGTATTGACACACACTAACAAACTCTAACAAACATAATTACATAATATGAGATATTTATATATACCAGCAAAGATTATGTTCGGTGTACATCTAATCTTTCATTTAAAATCATATATTTATACATGAATATATTATATAATACATAATCATCCTTGAATTAATTTCTTAAAAATAGTATAGTAGCAATAGATTTAATAAATAAATACGATATATCATATTACACTATTATCTTTAAATTGAATATATAATAATAATATAATAGGTAAAGTAAAATTTATAAATAAGACTCTTTTTACATATATACATATATTTATCAATTAGTTATAGAAGAATTATTTCGTTTCACTGAGGGGCTAACACTAATCATTTTCTTTTAATCTAATTATCTTATCAAATGAAGTTTTTGTCAAAAACATTTTATTGTATCTTTAATAAGAATTACGATATATTATTCATTATTCATTTTTCGTCTTTTCATCTTTATGAACTTAGTCCAAAATTGTTGCACTTGATGGTTTAATTGACGCATGTTACGACAGTTTGACAATCATAATCTATTTGTACACTTTTCTTAATTTTGGTCATCTTCTTTCGTCATCTTTAAAATATCAATCAATCATTTACTCTTTTATGGATTGTGATTTATTTTGTCTCTCTCTTTAAATTCAAAATGTCTAAGCACATGGTTTAGTAATAATTGCTTTAATTTCAAAACTTTGTTTGTGTAGGTCCCGGCAGACATACATAGAAATAAGGAGAGACTTAAGTCCCTATCAAGTAATCGTATAACATCGTCGAAGTTTTGCTATTTTGTGTGAATTGTTTTGCAGAAGCCCCTAGCATCACAACAAAGCATCTGAAAATTATGATCTCAAAATTCAAAATTCAAATTTTAGAATATATGACATCAGCCAAAACAAATTTCCGTATCCGCCCTAGTTCGGCACCATCCAACAATACAAATGATTTGACTACGTTAGACCATGTTAGAAGCTAGTAACTTAGCCAAACGGAATTAGAAGACAAGTACCGTGGATCAGATGTATCGTAATTAATAAGAATGGGCAGAAAAAATAAAGATAGATGAGATGAGAAGAACACAAGTAAACCAAAAGAAAAAACATTAACTTTATATATGTTTCAAAATCCTCCTTCGCGTGAAGGAGAAGATATACATTATAAAAAATTGTACGTTCATTTTATTATAATTGTGCGACTTAAGACAAATGATGATGCCAACTTACTACATGATGATTTTTAAGAGATGATAGCTAACTTTGGCTAGATTTTATTTTAGTTATTTAGAGTTATTTTTTTTTTTAATTGAAGTACTTAGGGTTTACCCTGTTATTTTACATGCAATAACATAATCATTTTCTGACGAAAGACGCTTAATTTTGGTGCTCAAGACAAATGAAGAGCGTGTGGGTGAAAATAATTTGTAAATACTTGTTCAACTGTTTTCGACGAGAACTTGTAAATCACGCGAGCCCGTACATGGAATACTTAGAGGTAAACTTAGCTATCGCAAATTCAAAATAGAGCTACTAATTGAGGTATAAGGAATTATATATCATTAATACACCACTTCCACAACTCTTGTAATTTTCATTCCATTCCTTTATTACGGACGATATTATGGATTGGACCTCATCAGGTGATATATATACTTGAGTTATAAATACTAATAAAATAATAAAATAACAAAATTATAAATACACTGTCAAATTTACATTAGTTTGGATTCAGATAAGACATAACTTTTTGTATATGCAAGAAACTTGGAAGTTGGCAACTACACATATTAATTAGATTTGAAATTGATCAAGTCGAGAGCTTGTTGTTATTCTTGAAATAAAAAAGGAAACATGTTTTATAATTTTATTAGATTTCAATTGAAATATCCTCTTTTAAATCAACCCTTTGAAACTAGTTTGAGAAAATGTAGAATAATGAAGTCAAGCGATTGTTCTGCATTTTTGGGATTAATAATGCAGCTCTTAAGTTAATTTAAGTCAAAGATACTAAAAACCGAACTACCTCTTGAGTCCACGTACCTACAAGTGAGGGGGCAATAGTGACATTTCCCGACATTGATGGCAAGATCCGCTAACCGACAAATGAGGGGGTCGGCAAATGTCGGCCAGTGAGCCCCGGAGACAATCTCGCCTTCCCAACTTCCATTTTTACCCCCGACATCATTTTCACTAAATGCCTCTCTATTTAAATATTCACGGAAAATAATTAAACAATCCCCTCAATTTAAATTTAATCTTTTTCCCTTCACCATTTACGGCCCCTGCGCACTGTAAAATAACCCTCACCCCCTCCTTCATTGTCTATCTCTCCCATCTCTCTTCTTTCTCTCACTAAAATCTGCTGATCCAAATTTAGAAAGCCTCTTGTTTCCTGGGAGTTAGTGAATTTTCGGCATTATCGTTTTCTTGTCTGTTATGTTGCTTTGATGAAGCCCCCTTGGTTCCTTTTCGGATGATTTTGGTATGTTTCTCCGGTTGCAATCTGAAAGCATTTCATACGATTTCGGATTTATTTTTCGAATGTGGTGTACTACGTGGATTTTTGTTGAGATATATGTAGTTTCGCGGCGTTTGAGATTTTTACTAAATATTGATTGATTTGCAGCTGATAATGTTGATATGTATCGTTTGTTTGCAAAAAATGGAAGGATGTTTTTTTGAAAAGTGAAAAACGAATCTGCTGATGGTGAGTTAAGTTTGTGGTCTTGATGTTGGATCCTCATTTGACATCTGCGTCCCTGTTCTAGTGCTTTTTCTTCCATCCTGGTTTTTGGATTATTTTTTTCATTGCAAGTGTAGATTTTTAGCTAAGAATTTCTAACATCTGTTGCAATTTGGATTAGTCATTGATTTCTAAGGAGCAACTATTGGTAACTATATTGTCTATTAGCTTCATTGATGACTAATTGTTGTATTATTATTAGTGATTTCCTTTTTACTAACTTGAGTTGACAAGGTAAAAACAAGTTGGGTCATAAAAGTTTGCTATTTCTAATAATGAACTGATTAAAGAAAAAGATAGATTTCTGCATTTTTGCGAGGTTAATTAATTGTTCATTTGCACTCTGATGATGAATGATTCATAAACCTTAGTCGTTATTTTTCCAGGATTCTGCAAACTCCATTCTAAAACTGAACTGTTGTTTCCACCGTTAACATGGATGCTTCTGGGATTGAAGAAAATTTAATCTCCATTGGTGAGCCAAAGGTATGGAATGCAAAAACCAGAGTTGTTTTTCGTAGTAGCTAGCTTATTAAATACTTTTTGGTGTTTGGCTAGTATTAATTTTATTTCGGCAATATGTTCAACCTTGGAAATTGTTGTAGTAGCTCCATTAAGCTACCAAATTCAATGCATTCTTGCCCATGTAGCATCTTTACTTTTGGCTTCTCATGAACTTATGGATAATTATCACCTTCATGGTGGATCACCCATCTGGACATTTTTAGAGTGGTTGTTCTCTAGGTATGTTTACTGATTGACAAAATATGGTGTTGGTGCAGTTACATGGAGAGATGTGCAAGAGCCTGTGTACCATGTATGTGAAGGTGCTTTCCATTTTTCCAGACCTAGAAGCAGCTAGGCCAAGAAGCACATCTGGCATTCAGGCACTATGTGCTCTACACATTGCACTCGAGAAGACGAAGAATATTCTTCAACACTGTGCAGAGTGTAGTAAACTTTACTTGGTAGGAAAGCTTCTGGTTTCCTATTTATTATATCACCTACAAAAAATGGATCCTCATTTGGTAACTTGTCGCCATGCTTATTGGTTTCTAATAAAGCTCACCACAACTGTTTTAAGTAATTCATACTGCTAATGTGCCTTTCATAAACTTTCTGGGTTTTCACTACTTCACTTGCTTCCTGAGAGATAGATTTGAAAGCAAGTTCACAATTATATTTAAAAGCATACCTGCAACAGTGACTAAATTTATTACTTTTCTATTCATCAGGCAATAACTGGAGATTCTGTTGTTCTAAAATTCGAGAAGGCGAGATCTGCCCTAGAAGATAGTTTAAATCGAGTTGAAGATGTTGTTCCACAAGTTATTGGTATTCAGGTACAAGATGTATTTAAATTTAATTTTTTATGTTTTTAGTCCTAAATTTAAGTTTTGATGGGGGAATTTCTCACCTCTTCTTTTCCAAGAATCATAAGAATTATGAATGGTGACAACGTAGTCAAATTATAGTTTTTAGTCTTTCGCTATTGGAATTTATGTTATTAGTTACTGAATGAATAGATTTTGCAAGAACTTGTGCATTCTTCTTGATTTTCTGGACAAAGGGGCTAATAATTTCCTGTGCACTCAAAGACTAATTGATAATGCATCCATGTCATTATTTGTCTGATTTGGGATTATTACTCTTCAAGTTGTGCTTTCTGGAATTGTTTTTCCAACCTTAAATAAAATGCTTCATTTGTTTGTTTCTCATCTGATGGCGTTTTTCCAGATTGCTGAAATTTTAGCTGAGCTCAGAAGGATGGAGTTCGCACTTGATCCTGTGGAGAAGCAAATTGGTGATGAGATAATTGCTTTGCTCCAGCAAGGAAGAAACTTCAAAAGCAGTTCAAATGACAATAATGAGCTTGAATCCTTTCACCAAGCTGCTTCTAAATTGGGTATCACCTCTTCGAGAGCTGCACTTAGGGAGAGGAGGGCTTTAAAGAAGCTCATAGACAGAGCTCGTGCTGAGGAAGACAAAAGGAAAGAGTCAATAATCGCTTATCTTCTTTATCTCATAAGGAAGTATTCAAAGTTGTTCAGAAGTGAGCTATCAGATGATAATGATTCACAAGGTTCAACGCCTTGCTCACCTACTGTTCAAGGATCTTTGGATGATGGTATTGTTCTGGGCCGCAATGGCTGTGCCTTCGACAGACAACTGTCAAAACTCAATTCTTTTAATTTTAAGTCCAATTTCCGGAGATCAGAGCAGATGACAGTCCCTCCTGAAGAGTTAAGGTGTCCAATATCATTGCAACTTATGTACGATCCAGTTATTATAGCTTCTGGGCAAACATATGAAAGGGTTTGCATTGAAAAATGGTTCTGTGATGGGCACAATACTTGCCCTAAAACTCAGCAGCAGCTCCCTCATCTTTCATTGACTCCGAATTATTGTGTTAAAGGTTTGGTGGCTAGTTGGTGCGAACACAATGGAATTCCTGTTCCAGATGGCCCACCAGAGTCCCTTGACCTTAATTACTGGCGTCTAGTGTTATCAGAGAGTGACTCGACAAATTCAAAGTCATTAGAAAGTATCAGTTCATGCAAGTGCAAGGGTGTTAAGGTGGTACCATTAAATGACAGTGGGACCATTGAGGAAGCTGAAGGAAATGAAGAGGAAGAAATTTCTACACAGGAGGATAATTGTGAAGTTAATATCTTTCAGAAATACGAGGATTATCTGAGAATTTTGGAGGAGGATGACTTGATGAAGAAATGCAAAGTGGTAGAGCAAATAAGACACTTGCTAAAAGATGATGAAGAAGCCAGGATTTATGTGGGGGCCAATGGTTTTGTCGAAGCATTGCTGCTGTTTTTGGAGTCTGCTGTCTCTGCCAAGAATGGGATGGCTCGGGAAATTGGGGCAATGGCTCTATTCAACCTTGCTGTAAATAATAACAGGTATTCTAAGTCTGAGTTACAATTTCTGAAGCTTTCAGTAGCTACACTAGATGAACAAGTTGACTAGAAGTCTTTTGCTTGTGTTATTAAAAATGACTGGCCTTATGCCAGCCATGTCAGTAATCTAATAGTAGTAGCACATGTTGAATTCTATCATTTCCAGATCATGCATGTATTGCACACTGTTCATCGCTCATAATTATAGGACCAACACAAATATCTAAATCCCTCTACTTATTCAGAGTAGACCAATTTCTTTCTGGGACCAAGATGACTATATATATTCAGAAACGTAGTCTCTCTTAAAAAAGAATGCTTTGGCGCGTCTCACTCACCACCACTTTCTTTGAGGGCTTGTGTATAATCTAATTTACCGGAATGCTTATGTGAAACAACTTTTCTGTGCTTTTCAGAAACAAAGAATTGATGCTGGCATCAGGAGTGCTTCCAATACTACAGAACATGATTGTCGACACTGATTCTGTTGGAGCAGCTACAGCTCTTTACCTGAACCTTTCGTGCCTTGAGGAGGCCAAGTCCATTATAGGAACTACGGAGGCTGTCCCCTTCTTGATCTGGGTTCTTAAGAATGAAACTCACGAGCAATGTAAACTTGATGCTCTCCACACACTCTATAACATTTCGAGTCAAGCCACAAATATTCCTCACCTCCTGTCAGCTGGCATCGTTGATGCCCTCCAAGCTCTCATCACACACCCGAGCGACCAAGCTTGGACCGAGAAATGCATTGCTGTGTTAATATATCTAGCCTCAAGCAACACCGCAAGAGATGAAATGATAAAGACCTCCGGGCTGATCGGTTCGCTTGCCACCATTCTGGATGTTGGTGAGCCCATCGAACAAGAACAAGCCGTGGCTTGTCTTCTGATATTGTGTAATGCAAGTGAGAAGTGCAGTCAAATGGTCCTTCAAGAAGGGGTGATACCATCGTTGGTGTCCATTTCAGTGAATGGGACTGTGAGAGGGAAACAGAAAGCGCAGAAGCTTCTGATGTTTTTCCGGGAGCAGCGGCAACGAGATCCACCACCTGGTCCTACACAGCCAGGGTCTCAGAGTTGTGAGTCAGGGTTTCCCTCCGAAGATACAAAGCCATTGTCAAAGACAGCTTCGAGAAGAAAAGTCGGCAAGGTATGGGGTTTCTGGTGGAAGAACAAGAGTTTCTCCGTGTACCAATGTTAGAAGGGAGTTTACTGCTGTAAAGTTCTTCCTCTGCTTCTCCTGGGTGGAGGTTTTACTGACCGGGTTCTACGTCGCCCCGGTGCCACGCAACACATTAGGATAGATGGTGTATGAGTATAAATTAACGGTAGAAGAAGAGCAGTGTGCTGAAGAAAATCTTAGGTGTGAATAGTTTGTTGTAAATCCTGGGATTCAGCTATGGAGCTGAGTAACGTTTTGGTATAAGCCTTATATCATGTAATGAGCTCCGAATTTCCGTCTCGTTCTTCGCGAAAGCAAATCCACCCAATTTTGTAGGTATTTTTTTTCGTAGATGCTCATTGGCTAGTTTCTTAGTTTTCTCTCTTTCTTCTGGAGTCGTAGTTATAGTCGAGTTGCTAGTTGCCTCTATGTAATATACTTTTGTGCATTCGAAAAATGAAAATGAAATATATAAATTTGCTAGCATTCAACCAGAGTCAACTTACGATTCTGTACATCTCTCTGTCTCATTTTTTTCTTTTCTTTATCTTATTTTATAGATGACCTAAGTAGCTTGGAGGGAAGTAGTGAATCTACAGACTAATCTGATAAATATGTATATGTTTAGATGATTTATAATTCCACATTTTTGGTATACAATCTTAGGGAAAAAGACATTTACCGAGAAAGAAATAAGGCAGACTGCAAATTTATAACGGATATTGGAAACACGTATAAATGTGCCCGTCTAGCTCAGTTGGTAGAGCGCAAGGCTCTTAACCTTGTGGTCGTGGGTTCGAGCCCCACGGTGGGCGCTGTTTTCTATTTTTTGCTTAATGAATTCCGTACATTTTACGTGCCATCAAACCTTTTTCCAAATTTTATAATTACAAAGTTGCACTTTACTCATTTCAATTTCATTTTTTTTTTAAAATTTATCCGATAGTCCAAGATTCCTTATTCCGTTTATGATTCATCTTGCGTAAATATCATCAACCACAAAACGAAGAGTAATCATATTTAGAGTATAGATGTAAATCAAGATTTCATTGATGCCCTAATTAAAGGATCTGCAAAATGGTACAATGGGCGAATGATGGCAGCCATACAATGTTTTAAAAATCGGACCGGTGAGCGAATCAACGAAGCTATCGGTTCATGGTTCAACTGGTCGGATCGGTCAGACCACTGGTTGAACTGGAATACTGTATATATATATACAAAAAATATTTAAATTTAATAAATAGTGAAATATAATTAACTATATATTACACAAAAAATATTTATATATATATATATATATGTAATATTAAATATATATTATATAATTAATATTAAAATTTAATGAGTGAAAAAATATAAATAAAATTATGTAATTGCTAAAATGCAATTAAATATATATTTATAATAATAATAATAATAATAATAATAATAATAAAATTAATTAGTTACTTTATACATAAATCAGATAGCCTCCTAATTTTACAATTTTACTAAATGCATGAATTATTTTATTAATTTTGAGTTTGTACTTTATTAATTTTTGATAGAATTATTTTCGGTTAAACACATCATGCTTCATATGCGTTTTTGAAATTAATAATTAATTTTTGCATGTAATTTTAATATATACCATCATTTCTTAAGAGTTAAAAATATTAACAAATGAAGTTGACAAAGAAAATGGATAAAAATAATCATATGTTTAGTAAAAATTATGAGATATTATAGATAATTTTTTTTTCGATGTTTTATGTTAAAAACGTTTTTTAGCCCCAATGGATAAGATACATCATATCTTAACATTGGTCAAGGGATCAATTCCTATCAAACACAAATTAATATCATTTTTTAAAAATATTTAAAAAAAATCAAAAAAACCGATTCAACGGTCACCGGTTTCCAGTCGAACCAGCCGATTTTTCCGGTTCGCACTGGTTCAATAGATTGGTGGTTTTTATGACCGAACCGGACCGGACAACACCGGTTGGCGGCCGAACCGGTCGAACCGGCCGGTCCAATCCGATTTTGAAAACACTGATCTTAAGTATCCTTTTTGTATTATCATCTATCCATCCAATAAAAATGACTCGTATTTTTCTTTGTTTGGTCACGATAACAGTGGTTTGGATTTCTTTTTGGTCTTTCCCACTATAAGTGGCCCGTTTTTAAATAGGGAAGTTTCTTAAGGCTCTACTAATTTATACATAAAACATAATTTTTTAAATTTGCTTATCGAAAACTAATATGAATTTATATATAATATACTTATCTTACGCCTTGGGCGATGAAAAAAGTATTTTTTGAAGGTATATGTTATATATTTGATGACTTTTTATACTAGAAGATATATACAAGTGAACTATTATGCTATATGGTGTTTACTTATTTTCTCTTTTATTTTTCTCAAATTGTATAATCTAATATCATATTTCTTTAATTTCGACGGACTTTTGCTGTTGAATATGTTTTTGGGTAAATGTTCAATTTTTTGGGGCATTTACTCGAAATGTCCTATCGTTTAGGTACCCAGCGTTTCATTTTGAAGAATAAAATGTCCTGCAAAAAAATTTTGATTATCGAGATATTAGCATGGCTGCCGAAATTACATCTCGCTTACTTACGTGGCAATTGCCATCTAAGGTGTAATTCAAAACAAGTAAAGATAAAACAAAAAATGCAAATCAAAACATAAAAACATGACTTTCTCTCCCAAAATGCAAATCGTGACTCTCCTTAAATCAGAATCCTACTGCAAAATCGCCCAAGAAGGAAGGGCGACGGTCCAGCATGGAGGAAGGATGTCGGTGCAACGTGGAGGTAGAACAACGATGAGATTTTGTAGACTTACAGTGCTCTATTAGAGGTTTTGGTGAAAAACAATTTTGTAGTTTTCTTCTTCGTCGTGTAGAGAACGATATTGCGATATTCCAACTGTGGGTTCTGTGCATCTCCAATTACTCAATCTTACCATATTATGGCCTGCTTCCTCACAAACAAAAACATTTGTCATTTAATATTATTCTCTTCTTCGCTTCTTATGAAGAACGACGATTTGCCTAATTTCACTGCATATTGGATGATGGACAAATAATTAAGGGCATTTGGGTAATTTGGGAGATTTGAGCTGATTTATGGTTTTGAGAAGTGTTAGAGGTATTGTAATTTTTGTATTAGAGGTGTATTGCAAATTTTTATGTTTTTATGCTTTGTTTTACATTTTATGTTTTTCCTTTACTTATTTTAAATTACACCTCAAATGACAATTACCACGTGAGTAAGCCACGTCAATATCCTGATCGTAAGAAATTTTTTGTGGGACATTTTATTCTCGAAAATAAAACGGTGAGTACATAATGGTAATTACCTAAACGATGATACATTTATGAATAAACGCCCCAAACAATAGAACAAAATCGAACTTGTACCTTTTTCCCTTGAGATATCATACAAACAGATTTCCTAAGACTATTTTGTATAGTGGAGTCAATGTACATATTAAGGGGCCTTTTGGTAGCAATGATAGGATAAAACGAGATAGTTAAAGTAAGACGGGCCTTGAGATAAGAATGAAGATAAGAATGAAGATAAGGATTTAGTAATATTGTTTGATAGATAAGATAAGAATCAAGATAAAAACAAATAAGGTGTTTGGTTGTATAGATTATATTTTAGATAAAGTATAAAATGACAATTTTACCCTTTTTACAATATGAATATATTTTTAATGTTAATAAGTAATAATCATCTTAAGTCTTACTT
>JAYDZE010160340.1:0-22113 GCA_034509125.1 Monilaria moniliformis | reverse complement strand
TATGACTGACTTAATATATATATATATATATATATATATATATATATATATATATATATAATATTTCAAATTTCGGATTTATTCGGTTTTTAATATATCCAATCCTATCTGATCCGATCCGAAAATCTAAAATTTGCCCAAAATGTAATCCGAACCGTAAATTCGAACTAATTTTTAAATTTTGGTTTGGTTTGGATTTCAGATATTTTACTCACCCCTAAGCTTTCGTGTCGAATTCTTTGCGTGAAATTATTATTATTGTCGTTGTTATTATTGTTAGATTATTATTGCCGTTGTTATTATTGTTATTGAATAGCTATATTCGAGAATATTTTACGAAGATTAGTAAAGTTATTATGATCCGGTAAAGTATTAGCATTAATTTTTTCCTTTTGCGTCTTATATACATCTAAAACACTAGACTCTTCTTTAATTTATTTGCTGGGCATCATCAACTATGAAATGTCATTATAGGTATTAAAGTCAACAGTGACGTAACAAAGTATTCATATTTATTTTCCACTAATTGCAAAATATTAGAATAAGACGATAGAATTATACAAAATAAGATAAATATAATTTACTAGAAATGTGACATAATAATTAAAAAACATAGTAAATTGTTCATTGTCGTTACGCAATCAATTCATCATCCTATATTTTCTTTTTTTCTTCTTTAGTTTTTATTTTTTTAGTATGCAATTATAAATCATGCTTAAAGTAATAATGTTATTAGAGAAAATGATTATTGATGACGAAAGATAACTTAATTAATTGGTAAAACACTTTATTTTCAACCAGTAGATTGAGCATTTGAATTATCCAATGTATCATAGTATGGTACATATATGAGATGTAATTCAAAAACTATGACCACACGTTTTATGGTGGGGCAATTTGAGATATGATTCACTAATCTAATCACAATTAGGCCCCTTAAACAAATATCAAATCCACAAACCACAACCACACGTTTTCAGTTTTTCTCGATTAAATATAAAATTTCAGTGTACTTCACAGATGCTGATATGCTATTGTTATTTAGCCGTTCACCTATAATTCATACTTAGTATAATCTCATTTTATACCATAATAATTGAACTTTTATAAGTGCACTTCGTATATTTTGTATACATGCAAAACTATAAAGTAATAAATATTCTATCAATGTTGATAATAATTATATTTTTACCATATAATTTACGACGACTGAATGATGAATCAGCACGCCGTACTCATAGTCATAGATATTCAAATCCATGAAGTAGAAGAGCAATAAAACATAGACCCTTTATTTAATACTATTTTGTGTTTTTTTTTATTATTATAGATATTTATCTCGTATAAATTGTTTTTTTTTTTAAATACAAGGATAAAATACAAAGATAAAAAGAAACAAGTCAAAAAAATATTAAAAGATGGAAAAAGAAAAAAGAAAAATAAGAAAAAGATTCTTTTCGAACTCATAACTTAATATTGAAAAATTGGAGGAATTTTAATATAAATTTCTATGTAAAATTTAACTATTAGGTTAAATATTGTCCTTAGCGTCTCCTACGACTTCGAGTATGAATTATATATTACATTTTCATTTTATATTCTATGTTTCAAGAATTTTAGTGAAATATCAACCAATTAATATGTTTCATTAAAATTTATGTCATGTATATATTTATTGTATCAATCAACTAGATCATATGCATAGATGATAATGAAATATAATATCAAAATTCACGTTCCTTATCTTCCATCGAGACATGCACTAATTAAGAATCGTTATAGTCTACATCGAAGCTTGTCCTAAAACGACACTTGAGCACATATTCCATGTAACTATCTCCAGCCTAAATTCCCCATCTCCACTAAAGCCGATTCCCCTCTATAAAACTAATGCCAGCACAAACACTTGTTAAACTAGCATAACAATTTTCATTTTACTACAAAGCCACAACAATGTCTCTATTGCCCATGTTCAAGAACAACTCAAGAAGCCATCTCCACCATCCACTCACCATGGATATGTGGGATACCTTTAAAGACTTCCACAACCACCACCACGAGTCTATCTTAGCACGACACGCGCCACTTCACGCAAACACCATCCCTCTACTCAATGGAGGGACGGTGGAGTGGAGTGAGACCCCGGAAGTTCACATGCTTAGGGTCGAGCTTCCTGGGCTCAAGAAAGAGGAAGTGAAGGTGAAGGTGAAAGAGGGCAAATTCTTGAAAATTAGTGGTAAGAAGAAAGTAGAGAAAGAAGAGAGACATGAGAATTGGCACCACGTTGAGCGCACTAGAGGAAAATTCTCTAGAGTTTTTACCCTACCGGAGAATTCAAGAGGCGATCGTGTTAAATCGCACTTTGATAATGCGATTCTTACCGTTACGATACCTAAAAGGGATGCTAAGAAATCTCATGTTGTGAGGGAGTTTGGAGTTAAGGGTTGATATTGTTTCAATTTGTTGTTTCTCCTATTATCCCTAAAAGTGTGTGTGTGTTATACGATTTTTCGTTATATTGTGATGTTATATTATATGAATGTACCTTGTGTACTGCATATACACCATTATTATAATGTTTGTGTTAATAAACATAAGGTGTCTTGAGAAATCTGTTAAAATATTAGGTGCACATAATATTCCGATTGACATAATATATCGGAAATCAATTACTAATTTGATCATCTCCTTCGTCTCGTGTTTCAAGACCTTTTGTGCAGCTTTTGTATATATAGTAAAAACTAGTGATGGTGTTAATGACACCCAGAACGCGCGCTCCGCAGCTCGTTCCGCCGGGACGCGACCAACGCGAGATGCGTTGTGGGTGGGCTTAGGGGACGGAACGCCCGAGCTGGGGATAAATGGGAGGGGCAGCTTGACACCCACCCCCCGGCTACAGCCAATGAGAAGCATGCGTTTCGCCCGCTTGCTGGGCCTGTGAGTAGGCGTCAACGGGACGCCTATTTAATTTTTTTAAAATTCAAAAATTCGAATTTAAGAAAAAAAAATCATGTAAAACCGTTGGGTGTCCAATGGCTAGTGTTACAATTTTTTTTAAATTATTTCAACCCTTCTATAAATACATCATTTCCCTACTTCAATTTCCACACAAATTTCTCTATCATCTCTCTAGCTTTCTCTTAATTTTATTGTCTTTTTTCTTTTCTCATAGCCTCCGGCAAAATAAATCCATACTATGTTGTCTTCGACTCCGACAATTCAGACGACGAGAATGCTAAGAAGCTGTGTCGATGTTTCAAGCGGCGACCGCAAGTTATTTTTTGCAGCCTCCTTCGAGGGATACTCCCGAGATATGATCCACAAGGTATATGCACCGTGAACGAGAGGTTGTCGATGCCCGACTGATAGCGGATTATTTCTTCGACCGGACACACGGGGGGAAGTTGATTTCCGCGTCGGTTCCGTATGCACAAGGATTTATTTCTGGACATAGCAAATACATTGGTTGTGCGCGAAATCTCTATCATAAATTAATCATATTATGCTTACGATATATAATCACAAATCTTCTTAGTTGTGAATTAAACTAATTTTGCATGCAATTCACAACCACGAAACTTCTAAGTCATAGATCAAGCATAGTTTACAAAAATTAAGATCAAAATTATATTTTAAGCCAAAAAATAGCTATTTTTTATTATATTATTTTTATCTTTGTTGCTATTTTTGTTTGTACAATATCAAAAAGGATATTTTGATATATTAACTCAAATAATAATTACATACATATATAATAGATTTTTTAATATAATCCCACAATTTCGGGTGCTTGATTTTCAGTCCTCCAATAAACACCCAAAATTTAAGAACCATGAATATTTTCAATAGTTTCCTCCCAATTCTCACACACACATGATCCTAAATTCTCTCGGAACTTGGTAGCCAAAACCTAGAAATGATGTCCAACGATCACGGCAACATGCCGATGCCGCCACCGTCAACGTCCAACAACGAAAGCACGACGTACATGGCCGTCATGCACACGAGCTTCTTCTGGGGCAAGGACGCGGTGGTCCTTTTCGCCGGCTGGCCGGGCTCCGGCCGCCTCGGCATGTACATATTAGCGCTCGCCGCCGTGTTCGTGCTCGCTGCCGCCGCCGAGCTTTTCTCCCCGGCACCAGCCTCGAAGCCACGGCGGCAGCAACTTTACCCCGCCGCCGCTTCCGGTGCTGCCGTTCGAGCCGCCTCGCACACCGTTCACATGGCTTTGGCCTACTTTGTTATGCTCTCTGTCATGTCGTTCAACGGCGGAGTCTTTCTGGCGGCCGTGGCCGGCCACGCTGCCGGCCGCTTCATCGCTACGTACAGAGCGCTGACGGCAGCGGCGGCGCGGCCGACGGAGGAGGAGGAGGACTACTAGATTTTGGATGTGGATTCATTTTATTTGATTTTTTTAGCTAGTATTTTTCGTTAATTAGTCTTTCGCGGATTAATTTTAGTTAATTGGGATTATAATTTTTTAAAATACTTTATATTAACTTAGGCCTCAAATACAATCTTGATTATCTCCCTTTGCACATGCATGCCAATGCACTCATTGAGAATCTTATCCAAACTTTGCACATCGACATCTATATAATTTTGTTTGGAATAATTAGTGCGTTAATGAAAAATAAATTTTGAAATAAAAATAATACTTCGAACCATAAAAAATGTGCAACATTAAAAATGACATGAATATTAATAAAATGTTATGTAAATATCTGATTAGTGGATAAAGTGTTAAATCAAGCGAACATATATAGTAGATTAAAATGGTCTATGAAGGTAAATAATACAGAGAAATGTTTAAAAAAGAAAATTGCACACTTTTTAGGAACCTCTATTAACAGAATTGTTAGATATTTTTTATGAACGGAGTGATATATCTGAATAAAATAATTAACGAAATTCAAAAAGGACAAAATGATATATACCCCTTTTCAAAAACAAAAGATAAATTATACCGACATAATAAAATATATAAATTATTAACTATTTTACCCTTTAATTCCTCAAAACAAATTTTAAAAAGAATCTTCAAAAAATTCCACATTATTAAATAACTATGTTTCCTCATTTTCCTACCAATTCTCAAACACATATATCTTCAAAATTATATAAAAAGAATGTCAAATGATAGTGGAAACATGTCCATGGCGATGCCAATGCCGCCGCCGCCGTCAGCCTACAACAACCAAAGCACTATGTACATGCCCACGATGCAGATGAGCTTCTTCTGGGGCAAAGACGTAGTGATCCTTTTCTCCGGCTGGCCGGGCTCCGGCCGCCTCGGAATGTATATACTAGCTCTGGCTGTGGTGTTTCTGGTGGCGGTCGCCACTGAGGCTTTCTCTGTGGCTCCAAATTTGAAGCCGCGAGGTGTCCGCCGGCCCGCCGTCGGGGCGGCCGTTAACGCCGCGGTTTACGGTGTTCGGATGACTCTAGCTTACTTTGTTATGCTCTCGGTCATGTCATTCAACATTGGAGTGGTCCTGGTGGCGGTGGCCGGCCACACCGCCGGCTGCTTTCTCGTAAAGTACCGAGCGTTGGCGCGGGCAGTGGAGGACCCCTAAATTTTGGTTGTGGAAAATGGCTGGTTTGAATCATCCTCGTTCACTTTTGATTTATTTTAAATAATAATTATCGAATTGATTTTTGATTATCATGGTTACAATTTATATGTATATACATGTGAAAATGATTAAATAAAAACCATATTAATTACGTTAATTAACTAAAATCAACATTATTCATATATAGGTATTGATTAATGAGTAGTCAAGATTTCTTGACATATGGTGTGGTTGATGTACATGTGCATATAGTGTTAATGATAAAATAGAAACACTATATACTTTCATTTGACGATCATAATATATTAGGGAAATTAATTTAGAATATTTTGAGGAGAATATTTGTGTCGTTTTCATGAAGAAAGAATTTTTATCTTGAAAGAATAAAATTTATCGGATGAGAATGGGAGTGGTGATTGAAAGTTGGATTTTCTAGTGGGGCTATTTTTATGTCATTTCATTTTCTTCAATATATCTTAACCTTAATTTCAAATATATGTCTTTAGCTAGGAGGAATATTTTTTAATCTAATATCTATTACTTCCTCTTTCCTCAAAAAGTAAATCTAATGGGGTGTAAGATGATTTTTAATAAAAATGGCTGGTGTATTGCGAGTTGAAAAAAAATTTCATTTTAATCGTAATGTTAGTAATGATTAATAAAAAAATTGTGAGTGAAGAAAGTGGTGAGTTATATCGGTACAAATTGTAAATAAAATAATGCATTGAGATAATATGTTGTAAGTAGTATCTATAAATATGAATAGATTTATTTTTGTAAACAGACCAAAATAAGATAAAGGGACTATATTTTTAGGACATAGGAAGTATAACATTGTTTCCCTAATTGTTTGAGTGGGATGAACTATAGGCTCAAAAAAGAGTATATTATTAACATTTACATACTCACATCTTCCCACAGGTATGTGCATACTTTTATACATCATGGATTTTAATAAATATTACACACTAGTTTGTTGTGAGAGTTGCAGTATTATGAGTGGAGAAATAGACTCGCAATTAGTATTTATTGTAAATCAGTTGATATATTGAGGTTAAAAAATAAGAGATAGCGTCCAAAAGTGGAATGTGCACATTCTTATAGAACTTAGTAAAATGACAAACTATGCACATTCTTTTAGAGCGGAAAAAGTAATATTTAAATATTATAACTTATAAAGAAAAAGTTTGAGACTATGGATAAAAATTCCATCTTCAGCCCAGTAAAGATTAAATAGGCCCATCAAGGTCGAGATTGAGCCACAAAGACAAAATTCTATTAAAAGAGTAATTGTCAAAGATGTATAGTTTATACTTTATCCAATTCAATTATGTAGTATATAGCATCTTCCAATATATTGGAAAATAATTTTCCATTATAACTGAACTTGTATATGTATTAAAGTACAAAATACATACATACTACTATTTAGAATTGTGAAAGTTGGTCAACATGTCCTTCACAACTCGTAGGAGACGTGTTATTATAATAATTCGTTAAAATTTCATGTGAGCTAGATTGGATAAAACAATTCCTTTCCACCATTAAAGATGTATCATATTAAAAATATATGTATTTTAATAAAATATTAGATAAATATTTGTTTAATAGAAAAACTGTTCTATCAAAGGCAAATAGTGAGTTAAGATGGTGGATTATAAATAAGTTTTTAATGAGTATTGTGTGTTGGATGAGATTCAATGGTTTATTGTAGTGTCCACTTTATGCATCACTTTTATTTTTATATATATTCTTTATATTTTTTGTATGATTTAGTTGAATTTTGTATTTAATAACAAGATTTGATATCAAGAGTTTATGCGTCAAATTAAGATATATAATTATTCTATTAGTATTTATTATAATTTTTATTAGATAAAAAATAATTGTTAGAATTTATAAATTCAAAAGTAAGGTATATAATTTTTAAAAATTTATTTTTTTAATTAAATATTACTTATGATGTATTATATTATGATAAATATTATTAAAATAATTAATTTATAACAATAGAACACTAAATTTCATCCGATTGTGGGCATAAATTATAAGAAATGATGATTAAAAAATAAAAATTACACAATCTTTGTAAACGTCTAATAAAGTTGATTAGGGATGTTAATTTGGCCCACATATCATAGGATCAAATTTAAATAAACATTTGCTTAATAATATTACCTAAAATTGCAAAAGAGATTATGGAAAAAGAACAAAAAAATATGGCATTTTTTGTTTTTACCAAAATAGCCTGAAATTTGACAATACCTTATAATAGAAAACATAAAGTAAAATAATAAATTTCAAATAATAATATTCCTTGATATCATTCGTGTTTCAACTAGTAACAGCTGGAGTAACAACCAAAACCAGACTCCAGCTCACCGGCTAAACTTCACCGCCGATTTCGCCGGCGCCGGCGCAACCACCTAATAAAACTTAATCTATTTATTCATATACTACTGACCGCAATCACCCTCCAAATTTTTACAATTTATCCCAACAACTTTATTTCCTTATCATCATCTACTTCACTACTACTACTGCTAACCCTAATTCCCAAATTTCCTTCAAAATGTCCCCAAAAAAGGAAGAACCAAATCGCCACCATGATTTGAATTCATGAAGATTTAGTAAGTCCAATCGCGAGGCAGCCTGAGCTGTTGATTCATGGCCGGCTGCGGTGCGAGATTTCTTCTCTGTTGAGCCATCATCATATTTTTTCTGTGCTTCAATGCGGCGTCTGTGAAAATCAAACCAAAACAGAGAAATTAGATTTACACACACTAAGCTCTGGAGCAAGTGTAAGCTGTAAATAGGTTTCGAATTTTTACCGTAAGCGAAATTCGAAGATCCATAATCTCTTCCGCTGCAGTCCGCGTTGATATTCAACGCATGGACCACTTTTTGTGGCAGCAAAACAGTTGGGCAAACTGCAATCCGAAAATCCATCCACATCGTATCGGATTAAATTCAAACAGAAAAAGAAAATCTAGAAATTGAAAAATACAAAAACAACGACGTGATCAGCGGCCAAATGCAATTACCTGATTTCTTGCGATTTTCAGCAGGGAGGGAACCGCATCTTTGAGGGAGAAAAACACCGGTTCCTGTTCGTTCCTTCTTTGGACCGGGTTCTCCAAGGTAAACCGTCCGCATACCTAAACCGGGTTGCTGCAAACCCGGCCAAGCCGCCATGAACGTACCTTCAGCCCTTCCATCTCCGCCATTTCCCTTTCCGTTCCGAAGCTCGGTCATGTAATCTCCGTTCTTCATAATCTGCTGCTTCTTCATCTGCTTAAAAAACCAAAATATGAAAATTAGTAGGCAAAATTTTGATCTCTTGAAAAAATTGGGGGCGCGAAGTGGTCGTACGGACCTTGGCTGCTTGCAATAGCTGAGAGGAGAGGAGACTTTGGGATAGGGCTTGATTAGGATAGAAGCCAGAGGCTGGGTTCGAGCCTAACTGCGGCCCGGCGCCGGTGCGTGGTTTGGCCTGCGGCGGAAAGTGCTTAGACGAGTAAAACGCCGCCGTTTCTTCAATCATCCGCATCCACACCACCTCTTCCGCAGCCGCGGAGAGGAAACCCGGCCGCAGGTAGTCCTCGGCATCCGGAGGTGAGCAGAAGCCGGACACCGAGTTCGGGCTGACCGTCGGGCGGGGCTTGCACCCGCACAGAGTCGATTGCGGCGAACCGGACAGCTTCCAGCCCTAAAGTTTAAGAAAGCAAAATCAAAAAATTGAAAAACAAAGTCGAAAAAATTAAAGCAAGTAAAACAGAAACGATAAATATATACATACTTTTGAAGTGTAGTCTCTGAGTAGAGCAGTCTGAGCAAGATCCCGAGTCAACTCGGCGACGAGGTCGTCGCCCTCGCCCTCACCCTCCATGACCAACTCGCCGGGAGAACTCAGATCCGAGTTGAAACCTAGCGAGTTCCCAAATCCGTACGAGAAATCGTCGAGCCTCGCCGTTTTCAAGCGGTCAGCTTTGAAGTCAGTGAGCAGATTGTCGTCCGTCAGAAATTCCGACGGCAGCCAGAACCCTAAATCGTCCAATTCTCGCGCCATTTCACAGTATGGGGGGGGGGGAACTCCTCTGTCTTTCTCTCTCTGCCTGCGTGTGTCTGTCTATATATATATATATTCAAAGACTGGAAAATATCAAAGGCGGGGATTACGGAAGAGAGAGAAAGAGGAGAGAGAGAGAGAGAGAGAAGCAGGGGATTATTATGAGTTCCGTTGCTGCCTCCTGAAGGTTTAATTATAGCCACCACTAAAATGGTGGGAAAAAGCCCTACGGACCCGGCACAGTTTTACGTGTAGAGAGAGAGAGAGAGAGAGGAAATAAGTGAGGCTCTTTATAACGATACAACACGCTCACTATTTTGCACAGTGCCGGGAAGGTGGAGGCGGGTGTAATAATTTTTGTCCTCAAAATTTGGTAGTAAACGAATTCTCCCAAACAGCTTTTATTGCAATAATTTTATTAAGTTTGAATGATTTAGTTCGAATTTTTGGGTGGAGAATTTGAGAGAAATAGTTGGAAAGAGGAATGTGTGGAGGTGGTAGGGCCCGCTTCTGACACCTCCTCACTCGGTTTGCATGTGAACCTAACGGTGGGGCCACCTAATATTTAAAAATCGACTTTTTTTTTTTTTAATGAAGTTTGTAATTTTTTATTTGATTGTTAATTTAATTAATCAATAGTTGGATTGGGATTAAGAGGAAAAGTTTTGGGGGTGATTGGGATTACATGCTCCTTTTGTCGGCGAAGAAATGCTGGAAGACTAGTAGGCAATTTTTTAAGTATATTAACAATTCAGCCTAAAAAACAGGTTACAAGTCCATTTTCAATTGATACATCAATTTTTTATTATGCAGCTCCAAATCAGTTATAATATTTACTATATAGTTTCAAAAACTTTTGTTTTAAATTAATTATAATTTTATTTTTCCATTTTATTATTTTTATTATTTTTAATTTTATATATTTATTTTAATTATAATATTTGTAAATTAAACGAAATTTACTTAATAAAAAATAAAAATTAATTTGAGAAAAATAGAAAATTACTTAATTAAAGGTCCTACTATTACCTTAATTAGAAAATAAACTTACCTAAATTAGCGAAAAAATGAAAAATACTTAATAAAAAAGTACAAATTAAATCCTACTTTTAAATTCATAATTTCTTTTCCAGTAAGCCGTTGAAGGCCATGTGTTGCTGCAGCTGCACCTCATTCATCTTTGACGTGTTCTTATATATCACCTTTGTGTACTGCTTGATCAACATCACATGAGCCATATTATCCGAGTACGGCTTTTCGAACACATAGTCGTCGGTTTCAGCCTTCCTCTTCAATCTTCTTCGCCGCATTCTGATTCATAGGACGAGTCTCCTGCATCGGCGACTGTGTGCCAAAACTTTCCTCTATCGTTGCATTCATATCGAATGCTTCGGCGTCATCGTAGCTAGAGTATTGGCTGGAGGCAGAGTGCTTTATTCTTTTCGGGCCAGCTGAGGACACTGAGCCATCGGAAAATTTGGGATGGTTGCGAACAATTGCCCACATGTTCTCGTACTTGAACTGTTTACGATCGTCGTTGTAGAAGGCAGCGTGGGCCTGTTCTTGAATGTTGTCCCAACTATGGCCGCTCGGCCATATTTTCTCAAGGTTGTTGACGTAGCCGGCGAATTTGGAGACCTCAATCTGCACCTACCCACAATGATTGCATAGATGACTGTAATCACGATCAAGCGCTCAGATCGATTGCAATTGGAAGTTGGGCATCGTGTTTATAAAATTATAAAAATCATAGTATAAACTTTTAAGTATAATCTAAAAATTCTACTAACTTCATCTTTCAAAAATATAGCCTAACTTGATTTCAATAAATAAACAATAAACAACAAAATTATTAATTATAGAATTTCATGTTTTATATTTATAAAATATAAGGGGCATATATAAATATATTGCTAAATACTTGATATTTCCAATTTCAAACGAGGGGGGATGTGTGTTTCAATCTTTCTCTCAACCTGAGGAATTTTAAAATATCATTTCAACGTCCAAGCGCTCATGCATTAAGAAGAAAACTACAACAGAGTAAGTGGACATTGTCACTGTATTTTATTTTTCACTATATCCTTATATTTGTACATAAGAATAGTGTTATAGTTAGTGGCTGATTCAAGAAAGCGGGAGGGGGCGGCCGACCCCCCAATGGCTAACTTTCCCTTAACATCACCGGAAAACCGACATGATCGCCCCTCCCCTGATGACAGGATCAGCTTTTTTTGCGGCTTGGAGCTTGTAAAATTTTGTTTTTCTGAAAAAAATTATGCTTGACCAAATCGTATGTGGTAGGATCCACTATTCTTGCGACTCGAAGACTGAATAAAATATCGTGCAAATATATGTTTTGAAGCTACATAAAGAGACTTTTTAACCGTAACTCTTAGATTACGCCCCCTCCATTTTCAAGTTCTGGATTCGTCACTGAGGCCCATAACAAAGAGTTAGAGTAAGAGGAGTCTTGATCTCGAGTCAAGCTGGGGCCTCATTTCATTCCGTAAATGGACTAACTGGATCGATTAATATCCACGTGAATCAGAGAGCGTGTGCTAGTAAGGCGAGACCAACGCCCAAAAGAGGGTATGCTTCTTTGTTGCCTGAAATTTCTCAGATAAGCGGGCAAGGCAGCGAGTGAATAGTGTGAGTTTGCGTTCAGTTAAAGGCTGTGTAGTGCGACCAAATCCTCCTGCATAATATATTTTGATTTCCTAGCTACATTTTCCATAGCTGCACACGCACAAAGTACCCCCTTCATATTTCCAATTTTTAATATATCTACAATTTCAAAGTATTACACCATTTTATTTAATTTAATGCAATTCAGGCTTGTGCAATTTTACAAGAAAATCAAAAATAAATAAAGAGAAAGTATATAAAAGAAAAGGATTTTTGCTTTCTGGAGTCAGTGGCGGATCTAGAGGGTGGCCTACCCCTCGATTGCTAACTTTCCCTTAGTATCACCGGTAAACTGACATGATCGTCGCTCGCCTGACAATCGGATATGCCTTTGTTGCAGCCAAGAGACCTTGAAAAATTTTGCTTCTTTGGAGAATTTTTTTTTTTTGAAGAAATCGTATAGTGCTAGGATCCGTCATATTTGCGACTCTAATACTGAAGAAAACATAGTGCAAATATATATTCTAAAGCTACTAAATGAGACTTATCAACCGTAGTTCTTGGATTACGTCTCTTTCATTTCCAACTTCTCGATCAGCTGCTGACTGTAGTGAAGAATAAATTTGTCTCTAATTATGCGATGACGTGGCAACTGTAGATCCGGCAGCTCAACTGTCTTACCTATCTCTGGCGAAACTGCTTTTCCGTCTGTTTTAACGGCCCGTCGTTTTCCATCGCCATTGAATGTTTACGGCTCGTCGTTTACATTGCCGGCGCCAGGCTTCCCGCCCTTTTTCATCGCGGACGCCAACTGCCCATATTAAATGAATTGAAATTCTTTGCTATTTAATTCTGTCGGGCATTTAATTTTTACTAATTATAATCAGTTAATTTTAATGGGAGTGTGATAATAGAAAATAAAGCATAGGCTTCCGCCCGTGTGAAAATAAAATAAAATAAATTAAAAATTAAATTGAAATCCGCTTCATATTTTTCCTTTTTCTCCTGTCTAAATAGAAAATATATTTCACAATAAAAAAGGAATAAAGATAAAAGTTGGGGCAGCTTGCACTTGTTCTTCTTCTCCACATAACTAGAGCTGTCAAAATCGGTCTCCAATCGGTTCAGGTTTCGGACCGTTCTTAATTCGGTTCGGATAGGCCCTAAAATAATACACTATATAATAGCAATGACCATATTGTTACAACAATGAATTATAAAAATTACACATATTATTATGTGAAAATGATGAGACATGATGGCATTTTAAGTAATTCCAACTCAATTATCCATTTCATTAGTCACATACTATATGGTTAATTTCACAGTTCGATTATATCTATTTACTTTATACTAACAAAAATAAATTATTATGAATGTTGATCAATGTACGACACCCATTCGCCGAGTTGTCACATTAAGTCCCAATTCTTGGAAATTACTTTTTAATAAATTCCCAAAAAAATCCTTTTGCTTAATTGTTAAGGCTAGAATTATAGTACAATTTTGGTTAAGAATGCACCCCCACAAATTATCCAAAACTTCCATCCAAAGTAGAGACTTGAATTTATGATAACTTTTCAAAATGATAAAATAATTTCCCAAACAATAATTTTATTTCCTATAAATTTCAAAAGTAAAAAAAAAGTGTTTGTGACACGAATATATTTTATACTTCATCTAATTTTATGCATAAAGTAGAATGATAATCTATATATTACTATTATAAATTTAGTCATATCTTTATTTTCATATTTTGTTAGAATTTGATTTGATTATAATTTATTTTAATTATTTCAGATATCTACTCATATCTTCATAATTCTATAAATATATCTCGATGGAGCTACAAGTTAGAAAAAAACACCAACCTTCGCAAAATGTGACATCTAAATAGTGATTGTTGATTTTCTTTAAAAAATTATAATAAAAGAAATCCAAAGCAAAATAAAATCAATTTCTTGAGAGTGGACGACATAAATATTTTTGGCAATTATTAAAGGACAGTCACCATAAATCTTTGCTAATCTCTAGTGACCAAATGGAAGATGGGAGACATTCCTTATTAATTTTAGTTTGGTATGTCGTTTATCTCTTTATTTTTCTTGACAAAATGCACGACTTTATGGAATTAATTAATTAATTAATTAATTAAAAGAGGGTCCATTTTGGTTTAAAAACATTATTATATTTAGAGGATAAGTGCACTTATCAAGGAAAGCAAAAAAAGAATGAATAAAATCAACAAAAATGTAATAATATTGGTTGTTAGGTCACTATTTGTGATGTGATCCTATAATTATATACTTTTTAATTTTATTTTATTTTATTTTTTATAAATATTTAGCACTTGACAATCAATACGTAAATAGCAAAGAAATTTACATGGGAGCCAAGTAATGCTGTGATAAACATTTTACTCGAAATGGATAATGATATTTGATGAGTCATCTCTAATGTGTTGTGTCCCACAAGATTAATATATATAATTATTTGAAGCACTAATTATGGCATGCTACACCATTTTTAGATTTGTAATAATCACTACATGTTATGATTAAAATGTTCTATTTTGCCAATGATGTGATTATCCTTGTCACCCAAAATTATCATTTCGTAGAGACCATTAATCACATGCATGGCTCCAAGATTAAGACTCATGTATTTGTCTAATGTATTTGTCTAATCAAGTTTGGGCTGTATTGATAAATGTATATAAATTGTATATATATAATTGGATTTTTTAGAATATTTCACATTTAAATTAATTTATAAATATTAACTAATTTAATATAAAATAATATATTACATATTTACCTTTCTGCTATAATTTAGGAAAAAATTAACTTTTGCAAATTAGATATCTAACGATCTAGGAAAATATTAATTTTTCCATTAGATATCTACATATTTATCTCCAAATCAATTTTGTGGCTCTATCTGGAGGATCTATCAAACTGATTTTTCAATCATATTTTTAAAAATATAATAGAGGCAATTTAATTAAAAAAATATAATTAATAATAAAATCAGTTTAAATAATCGATTCAGTTCAATTTAAAATTTAAGAATATTATGTATGTACAATTTATGCACATTTATTTTTTCCCAATTTAGATTTTGTATAGTTCTCATTATCGTGTTCAAATTAAGAGTTACACCTTCAAATAAAAATCATAACTTATAAATTTGCTAGATACCTCCCCTCCCATTTTCTTTCACATCTACAAACTTTTGAACCAAACCATTACTAATTTTAGTGTTGGACTTATTATAATACTTTGTTTTTGCATATTTACTTCATTTACTTTCTTCTTAATTTTATTATTAAGTAATAATGATTATTTGATTTTTAAGATGCCATAATCATGGCCTATTTGTTAAGGATTTAATTGTTGATTTTTTTTTACACAACAAGTAATTTCTTGCATCGATAAAGATGTGTTGTAAAAGTTAGTAATAAAGTTTTTTTTTCGCAATAATTTAATTGGAATACGGATATTATAAGAGAAATTTATTGTACAATATAATCATTTTAATCTATTAATTGTTAATATTATGGGGTTATATGACCACTTGATCACCAATATATTGTAAATAACACACTATCATTTGAACCTTCGCAATAATATGTAGTGACGAATATACTTACGTAAAGAAATGTGTGTGAAGATGTTTAAATAAAAACTTACTTATTGTGAATATGAAAAACTATTTTTAGCATTTTGATCGTAAAATTTACGGTGGATGTATTTCTGTATTGGGAAAGTACAACAACAACACTAAAGAAATTTACAGATTACTGGTAGCAAATAACGATCGAAACTGGTCAGTCTTTACGGACGTATCGTTGCGATGCATCATTATTAAAATAATGACTATGTACTCGGTTGTCGTATTTAAAATTGACTACCAATATTCTTGGACGCCATATAAGACTGATATTCAGTCATTATAATAAGACGATTGAAAATTTTCGGTCGTAAAATTTCTAGATGGTCTTCCATAAATGATCTTTCATTAATTGATAAAATTACCCTTAATTGTGTAGTGTTGAAATTCTAAGGTTGCCATGTGACATCATTCTTAGCTGTGTAATTTTTAAATCTCAAGAATAATATTTGATCTTAATTTTGTATTAAAAAATAGTTTGAGATATGCTGAAAAATGTACTTATCAAAGCACTAATGTTTGATAATTGGAAACATCAATTCATGCATCATCGTCTTGGATTGTAAAAATGGAAGTGGTTGCACCTGCCACGTTGGGTTTATGAATGTTTACTCCATCCCACGTTGTATGGTTGTATGAATGAATGAATTCTTCTGAAACAATTGTACAAAAGTGCCAAATATTTGTTTGACCAAAGGGGAAATTGCACATGGAATTTCATCAATTAATTCTGTTACATCTGAATCTCTCTGTCGTCAACCAACGAAATATTTCAGCTACCAAAGAGAAGTGGGAGAGTGTGGTGGCATGTACGTGTATCAACATATCGTAGATAATATACTCCAAGGAGTGTGGGAGGGGACGGTCAACCCCCCGACAACTAACTTTCTTTTGGCATCACCGGTAAAATGACATGGTCGCCACTCCCTCAATAATCGGATATGCTTTTGTTGTGGCTCGAAACTTGAAATTTTTTGCTTCACTGGAAAAAATAAAGTTCGAAGAAATCGTATGTGCTAGGATACGTCATTGTCGCGACTCATAGACTGAAGAAAACGTCGTGCAAATATATGTTCTGAAACTGAATGAAACTTTTCAACCGTAGCTCTTGAATTACGCCCCCTCCATTTTCAAATTCTGAATCCGCCGCTGATTACACTCATAACATTTCATATGTGGGATATATTGTAATCGAGCATAATAGCAAGTTTGAGCTTCACTTATTTATTACTAAATTGTACTCCAGCATCACTACACAAGAGTTTGTTTCACCATAGACGATCTTTCCCGATATATATTATTTTTTTGTGATTTTATAAGTAAAAATTTATTTAACAACACAAAAGGAGTGCAGAATGAGTATAAAAATAAATTAACGGATTATAATGCCAGATATGTATTTATATTACAGTAATCACCATCATATTAAAAATATGAATGTCTCATTTTGACAAAAAATGGACGTCCACAATAAAGTGTTCTATTTTACTTTTACTATTTTTGATTAATGGTTCCACATTTTGCTAACTCATTATATCCATATTCCATTATAAAACTGATATATAAAAGTGTATCCCATATTCTACTAACTTTTTCCACACACTTTCATTCATATTTATAACAAAGTCAAACAACTTATTAAAACACGCGACGAATTCAAATAAGCCAATTTATGGTGGACGGAGGGAGTATTTTCGATCTGATTCACCAAATTATTATCAAACTAATGCTAATGTTCACCAAATTATACGTCCTGTTATATTTAAATAAATAGTAAAATACTGAAAATAATTGCCCTCGCGACTGAGGAATGTATTGGGCTAGTATTGGATTGATTATAAAGTGGGCCTATTAAGGCAAGTAAACCAATTGAATTTAAATAGGCCCATTATTTTATTTAGAAATTTATTTGGTTCTAGAGATTAATTTGGATTCCCTATGTCATATTCCATACATTTTCTACGAATCAGTGTCACCCAATTTGGAATCTGTGCCACTTGAATTTTAAATTTTGACAAGTCAATTTGTAGATTGTGGAAAATTCTAAATAACAATAAAGTCCTAATTTTTACAACCATATTTTAAGTTCGTGGAAAGACCCAAAATTCGACCAAAATTTGTGATATTAATGGTCAATTGCCCTTTTTATATTTATCATTGTCATGTGATTTTTCCTCAGTAATCCTCTAACAAAACACTGAAATGTCTATGTTTCTGATAATGTTTGGGAGTTTTGTAGTAAGTAAAAGTAGGGTGAGCATTCAGATTTCCGTTTGTATTTTTACCTAATCTGAATCGATCTGAAAATTCAAAGTTTTCTGAAAATTAAATCCGAACGGAACTGAATTATCCGAAAATCTGAATCCGAAAATCCGAAACCCGAACTTTAAAATCCGATCCAAAAATCCGAAATTTCATAAAAATATCCAAAAAATTCAAAAAATCCGAAAATCTGAAAATTATAAAATAACTTTTCTAAATTAATACCAATAAGGTTGGTAGTATAAAAAATATCATGTTTCAACATCACTAAAAATATATTTCGGATTTATTCGATTTTTAATATTTCTGATCTGATCCGATTCAAAAATTTGAAACTTGCCCAAAATGTAATCCGAACCGAACCAAAAATCTGAAAAATCCGAACCAAATTTTAAATTTCGATTTAGTTCGGATCAAATATTCGAATTTCTGATATTTTGCTCATATCCCTAAGTAAAAGGGGAGAAAACAAATTTGAAAGTGATTATTGACTAATTTGATTGAGTTGAGCACACGGAATTCCTTAGTAAAAGCGGACTCCGCACGTGTATAACTCTGATTATTTAGCTTTTTGGTCTGCCCACGCAAATATTGTGCTTTTCCTCCACCTTCATTTCATACTAACAAAATCTAGAGAGAGAGAGGGAGAGAGAAACATGGTGAAAGACAGGAAAATTGGAGTGGCGATGGATTTCTCCAAGAGCAGCAAGGCCGCGCTGAAGTGGTCGATCGACAATCTCGCCGACAAAGGCGACATATTCTACATCATCCATATCAAATCTCACTCCTCCGATGAATCGCGCAACAAGCTCTGGATGGAATCTGGTTCTCGTAAGCTTCCTTCTCCTTCGATTCTCCGATTTTAGATCGTCGCGATGCTCATATAATTAGAATCCGACTTTTTTTCTTTCTTTCTGAGTTGTGTTTTTTGGTGAAATTGTAGCTCTGATTCCGTTGTCGGAGTTTCGTGAACCGGAGGTGATGAAGAAGTACGATGTTCCTACTGATATTGAACTTCTCGACATGCTAGACACTGCAGCTAGGCAGAAAGAGGTTCTCGCTCTCTCTCTCTAAGAACAAAAAATTAGTCACCATTTTAGTTTGGGGATATTTGCTGAACTGTAGTGAGTGAGATTGAATGAAATGGTTTTGATGATCTGATTAGATAATTGTGGTGACGAAATTGTTTTGGGGAGATGCGAGAGAGAAGATCTGCGAAGCTGCTGAAGATATGAAGCTTGATTCATTGGTTATGGGCAGCAGGGGACTCAGCGCCATCAAAAGGTATTTTTCGTTATTTAAGTTTTGTAAACCTTGACAATTAGTTCCAATTTTCATATTCTTCATGTTGCTAATAAATTATTCGAATGAAAGATTTGAAGAAAAACATAAAAAATTCATCAAGTTCAAGTTTCTTCTTTTGTTAGATAGAAATTACGTCAGAAATGGCCGGAATCACGATTATGCTGTTAAATTTATTGCATTTAATGATGGTTGGATAGGATAATTCTGGGAAGCGTGACGAACTACGTGGTGTCGACTGCAACCTGCCCAGTCACTATAGTGAAGGATCCCGATTTCCACAAGAAGTGATTTAGGAATATTTGTAATAAATTTAGCATTTCAACAACTCATGTCATCATCGCCTTTGGACTTTTCTAATAAGATGTATTCATCTTTATAATAAAACTAGTCACAAGGCATTTAATGTTATAGGATCATAAAATCGCAATATTTCATGACTTGAAGCTTGGTTTCTGTATTTTTAACTTCCATCTATATTCATGCCTTCTGCCCCTTTCGATTTTGTCCAATCTATCTTCCGATTTCGTCGTTGTTGGCTGATATAATTCTCGATGGGTCAGGGCCGGCGGTAGAGGTGGTTTTCGCGGTGGTAGTGGTGGGTTTAGCTCTGGTAGCGGTGAGTTTTGCGGTGATGATGATTTTTGCTGAGAAAATCTGAGCCGATGTCTCTTCATGTATGCTGTCGCACTACAGCCGTTGTCACTGCCTTGCTGCCGTCTCTTCCGATTCTGGTTTATCCGTTTCGATTGGTTTCGACAACTCTCTTAGTACTTAACTAAGACCAAACACTAGCCATTAGATCCGAAAATATACGGCCAAGATTTAATAATATCTTAAATCATTATAGTGAACAATATATATCATCATAAGGTTAATTTTGTCCACATTAAATGTAACACGTTAGGAAAATATGAAAGTTGCCTAGATTTTTGAAATTATTATACCCCATATCTCCACTAAATGATTCAACAAATTTTCTCCATATACGCACGTCATGTACTTGTATATCAATGTGATGTGTACTGATATAGATTGTTATTTGTACTGATATAGTTCGTATTGTGTATTTTAGGATAGACATAAAATATTTCATATTCAAACTATATCTACGGAAATATATAAGGAATGTATTGCACGAAAATATAGATAAATTTGATTCCTAATTTTTCAGTTTCCATATAACCATAGATATAAAAATTACTTTAAAACCCTTTTTGTTAAAATAATATAATATTTAACGACACATAAAAAAAAATATTAGACGATTAGATCAATATATCGCCCGGTTATAAAATGGCATTTGTTCAACTAGTGGGATCATGACTTATATAAATATGTATTAGTATTATCCAACAACTCTCTCTTAGTGGCTCTCGTTATATATATTGGTTTTGTGCAAGTAGCGGGATAATGACTTGCATTTTAATTTTTAAATATTGAATGAACAAAATCGTATAGATAAAAAAAAAAATAGTTGGTGTAACGACTTTGATATTTTAGTAGACGGGATCACATATATTTTCATTTTTTATTATTGAATTCTAATATTCATTTTCCAATAAGATTATAGAAATGCACTATTATAGATATTTTACACTTGTATCATGTTTAGGACAAGCTCTCTAGTTTATATTTTAACATAAAAAGTATTTAATCATTAATTAGGCAGAGAGTGTGGAAATATGTAAATTCTTAGACTATGTTCGACGACCATTTAGAAGAAAACAAATCCTCTGTTGGAAAAAAAAAAAAACGTTTATTCTATTGAAATCCATATCCTATAACTTTTGAAATTGGAATATAAAATCATAATTTTTTGATATTTTTTCAATTATCACACAGATCAAAATTTCAGTGAAATTGGTGGTGAGGTATCATCCGGAATTTAAATTAAAAGTTATGATTTAAACGACAATTATCTCAACGACATCGTTTTGAAGAACGAACGTTTTGTCTACGTCGGAAATTCCGACTTACACGTTACCACCAATTTTACCGAAATTTTGATTTGTGGGATAATTGAGAAAATGTCAAAAGTACCGTTGTTCCATACATTTCAATACTTTGAATCAATATTATATAATATGATTAACACTAATCTAAATCGACAATAAATAACACTCAACTTCGATAATCAAGGGAATTGACTTTGAACTCTCACATGTCTCCATTCAATGCACTTGTCATGTTACGCAATGTCTAGATATATAAAAATAGTTGGATCTAAGCTTATGAGATCTATAAATTTTTATTATGAATAAATTTCTTTAAATTAATATTTAAGATCCAAAAAAGTACATAGTTAAGTTGACATTGCAAAAGGAAGCAACGACCTCATTATAATATATATTTCTACACAATATTTTATTCAAATTGAAAACTCCCCAAATTGGCAAATCATACATTAATTTGGTTATACAAATACTTCTAGCAATAGAATACAAGTCTATAGAGATCTAGGAGTCTTTGCGTGGGCACGAACTCTATCAACCAATCTTTCCTTGTCGGAGAGATTTTCCTTAATAAACTTGTTATCACATAATTCATCTGCCCATTTCCACAAATTAGGCAATTTGTCTTCTGTGAAGAGATGGAGCTCAA